>JAJOOG010042722.1:0-13653 GCA_029582565.1 Solanum infundibuliforme
TAAGTAGCTAAGCAAGTTTTCGGTAACTTCCGAAGCACATTTTTAAGAACTTTTTGGGTCAAATTCAAATATAATCATTTCATTAGGTTCTCGACTCTAAACTCACACGTGAGGCTCTAGTTTCACTCTATCATTTTCTGGGTCGTTACAATTGGAGACACAACATGACTTGTTTACGGATAGCAGGTGGATTAATGGTGTGAAAATCATGATGTGTACATCGCTAGTGGTTCAATTACCATGCAGACGAGTTTACGAAACAATTAAATGGATCAAAAGGAGAAGGTAGAAGCAGTTAGATGCTCATTAAGTTGAACTCTTTTGATTGTTATTGTAATATTTCACATGTGTTACCAAAAAACAACAATATATATATACCTAGTTGGACATATTACAGAGAGCACTCAACATCCACTTCAAAATAGATTTTTTTTTTGAAGGATATAGAACAATGCAAGAACCATAAAGCAGTAGTGTATAAAACATCTTCTACCATTCACAAACTGAGCATCCAAATCACAACAAACTATGGCATATTAACATGGAAATACTCATGATTCTAGACTAAAAATACAACAAACTAGTAACTGTTAATTTATAGTCACTATAGGAAGCAACAATCTGCAGCAAACTTGTAGAAGACAACCTACTAGGAGATAACAAATCTTATACACGCCTCATTAAGATTAAGTCATTTCGGACATTGACAGGTGCAACATATACCAACAGAAAACTAAACTGAGAGATATAATTTCAACCATTGAAAGATTTAGTTTCAATCTCCGGAGAAAAGCATTAAACAAGACATCAATAAAAAATTTACACTACAACATATAGACTTCATAAAGGCCATCAAACTTCTCTTACATAGTTTTCATCTTTCATAAAGGCCATCCAACTTCTCTTACATAGTTTTCATTTCTCATAATGATTTTTCAACATAAAAGGAATCTAGCTAAATATCATTTATTTTCATCTATCAATTAAGAGTGAAAGAAAGGTATACAAATAACATGCACATTAGAAGTTTTTTGTATAATAACATATGTAAATTTCACACCAGAAATAGTTAAACAGCTTACCTCAAAGGCAATCTAATTTACTTTAGGTAATAGCCAAAATATGAACAAAGCTGTGAGAATAAAAGAACACTTAATTAGACAAGCTTTGGATGCATATACTACGAAGAACTGAAGCTTGTAATAGTGATTGTTGCCTTACAGTTTATTTTTTCTTGTTCAGAAAATGCAATAACTATTAACCATAAATATATGCATTATCAAGTGAGACCTTTTAACATAGGAATCAAAAAATTAAAGAAGTCATCTACTGTATGGCAATCCGTCAAGTCGATTAGGACTTTGGATAGGATGATAGTTTATCCACAAAGCAGTACTTATAAACAAACAAGCATCCAACCTTAAAAGCATCTAATGTTTTTTGCCTTTTTTTTCTTCCAATTCAGCACTAACAAAAACTAGTCATACGCAATACATATATATAGTAGATCTCAAAGAAATAGCTGCACAGAAGCAATTAATTTATGAATTATGAGCTGCAATGCATCACTGATATAACATGATGAAGACCTTAACCATGAGGTCTTTGAAACTCGGATCAATTTTTGGATAGCAAAAGTTTTTAATAGGACAACAACTTCAATCACTACCTAAAAGGGCAATAACAAGAACACTGACTTTATTTATTTTCTAAAGTGAGATGCTGACTATACCTTCTTGCACCCATGCTATTACTACTCAGTATAGCACCGAAGCAATATGATATTTTAACCAATTTGCATTGATCTCGAATAATTCTTGCATTATTGATGTTAAAAAAGTTGTAAAATTGAATGTAATGAAAAATGAAAAGAGACAGCGGAATTACTAACTTGGTTAGCTGAAAAAAAATAGTGGTTATTCAGTTGAAATGGACGAAGTCATTTGTGGGACATGAGATTGTTGAGCAGTGAAGAATTGTTTCATTTTCATTATCTCTTTCATCTCATCTTCTAAGGTAGACAAACGATCATTTAAGGATTTGTTTTCCTCATTCAACAACTTGTTTTCTTCATTCAAAGATTTGTTATCCTCTTGAGTTGAACGTAGGGCAAACAATAATTCAGCATTTGAGGAAGTTCCATATTTCAAGTCTTTTGCCTTTACTCCGCCCCCATATCCAAATACATGACTACTAGTTTGCGGTCCGCAACATTTTTCAACAATCTCTATGCTAGGTAGAGAAGGATCTGCTTGAACCATTTCTTAAAGCTGAACCTACCAAATATATAAAATAACATTTTCTATTAGAACATATAAAAATTTAATGTAATTAACATATTTAGTTTTTCAAACGCACATGTTTTTCAATTGCTTCTAGTTCAACAAGTTTGTTATGTTTCTTACGAGTCTCAAAGAAATTGGTCGCCAAATCTGGTAGATAGTCATCTTTCCCACCCTTTACATTAAAGTCAAACATGTTAAATAACACACACTTCGTAAATATTTCATTTAGGAAATTAGTGTCATGTTCAATACCTTTTTAAATAATCTCTCGGATAGGTTTGCAATCAATATGATGAAGCATCTTCAATTAGCTCGATTTGATGCATTCCTACTACTTCTTGCCTGTTTTGTGAAACATTAAGTTTAATTAAAATAATTATAATAAATTACTAATTTGAGATCTCATACCTAAATAATCTTAAAGTTTGTTGCCAGGTAGTAGGTGTAAAAAGCAAAACGTTCTTACAAGGTCTTGGAAAATAATTTGGAAATGAAATTGCCTTGGAAACTAATTTGGAAAATCAAGATTTCTCACAAGGTCTCGGGTTTCACCTGGTTGGATAGTAGGAAAGTATTTTTGACCCATGAAGTGTTACACAAAAGAGATATTTTTTTTAAATTATAATTTAATTGAACGACCCTTGAGGGGGTTAGGGGCTGAGCAACACCCCCATGCCTTATCATATATAAATTCAAAATATACAAGAAGGGGGACATAGACCTTACCTCCAATCCTAAGGTGGATCAAGAGTCGACCTATCTACTAAGGTTAGTCGACTCAACCCTATACAATGAGATGTAATATTAAACTAAGCACCTAGAGAGGACTCCTCTCTTAATACAAAGTTACTAATAATACATAAATAAATAAGGGAGACTCTCCCCTTACAAGGAGAAAATTAACACTAAGCCTAATCAAGCAACTATACTTAACTATATAGCTTATTTGAAGAGACTGTATCAGAAGAATCCAAATGCAATAAGTTTAGTAACTATATGCTTTCTACTTCTACAAATTGCACCTCTTGCTATAATTGATAACCACCATCTAGAACTCCATTAGCTGCAACCGAGTAGTAGATTGTTGAAAGATATTTTAAACAAGATAGCATGCATGCTGTTATACTGTATGCCTCATTAGAATTTCCACCAGCACCCGAATCTCCTGTTCCTAATCAAACAACCAAACTAAGTTAGTAATTAAGCTAAAGATAGAAACATAAAATCGAGGAAGTGTTTTAAAAAGATCAATTAAGGAGGAAATTTAATCCTTTGCAGTTTTTTCCTTCTGAAACTTTGAATTCCCATTTTCTCCAGAATATAACTTCCTCTAACTACTTTTGGTAACTGGTTGGGGGTGTAATAATGTTGGATGATATCATGTTGGTGACTTAGTTTGGACAACAAGTATGCTGTACTGTTGGCTTCTCTGTAGGTATGAACACAATGAACATATGCACATTATTTAGCAATGTCTTGTAGTTCCTGCAGAAACCTGTTAAGCCTCCAAGGAGGACCAGAAATCTGCAAAAACCATTTGGTTAGTAGTTCAGAATCCACTTCTAAAATGATGTTTTGATACCTATGTTGGATGCACCAATTGAGTCCATAACTGGCAGCCTGTACCTCTGCCTGATTATTGGTCCCTTCACCCAATGTTATAGTAAATGCATAAACAATAGTACCATTGGAATCCCTCAGAATACCACCACCTCCAATCTTTCTCGGATTATTCAAAGCACTACCATCCGTATTCAATTTATAATTAGGAGTAGAAGGAGTTTTCCACCTTACTGAAAGAACACGAACCTCATGTTTAACATGTTCTATCATAGTTAAAACTTCTGACCACTGAATTGGCCACTTAATATAAGGAAATACAGTTTTGAGAAGCTGAAACATATCTTTAATAATCAAATATTTCACAAAAGAGATATACAAATTTACTTAGTAGGCATACTTGAAAATTTTCAGAAGCAACTGCCAGGGTCAAATAAAACATCTTTAAATATTCCTGTAATCTGCTTACCAGTGCTTTTCCTTACATCAACGGGCCTACAACTAGACTGGCCTTGTTCTTATGATAGAAAATTGCACTCATGATATCAAGGTGACCTCTGTGTAATGGAAAAAGCGTCCTGATTTTTTGTCAAGCTTAACAATGATAGCAGTGCACTTGAGAATCTTGGCAGAACTGGGATTGGGGGCATCTTAAGAAATGCAAGGGGAGATATTATATTTGCCTTTTCATCTTCTATGGGACAAGGTTCTAATAACCATGAAGAAATTGAAGTAGCTATCTTTGGTCTGTCTTGGTGTCTTCACTTGGGGTACATCAGGGTAATTTAGGAAATCAACTTAGAGCTCCTTATCAGGTTAATCAAGCAGTTATAATAGTCCACATGGTCCATCATAAATCTCATCCACAACCTCCATAATGTTATCAATCAATTCCATGCCTTTAAGTGCAATCATATCTATAAAGAGGGTAACTACACTACAGATGCCTTATCGAAACACAATCACCAGTGCAACACTACTCAGGTATACTTCACCAGACGAGAACTACCACAGGAAGCTAAAGCGTACTTTGACCTTGACAAAATAGGCATGGAAATCTTCAAAAGGAGAAAGGAAAAGAGAATTAAAAAACCTCCTTGAACTTCCCCTCGCTGTCACTATATACTCTTCAGCTAGGTTGTTTCTAGATTAGTTTTAGCATTTTTGAAGAGTGCTTTTTGTTTTTGTTTTGCTTATTTTGTGAGGGGAGTGTCTCCCTCATTTATGCATTCCTAAAACTATTGTAATGAGAAGAGTCCTTTCAATAGATGCATAGTACTTAGGTTTCTTTAGTAGTATGGGGATTGAGTTAGTTATTCTTAGTAGGATGACCAACTCACAAACCATTATAGGATTCGAGGTAAGGTTTATGTCCCCTCTTTGTATTTTGAATTTACTATGAAATGATAAGGCCTAAGGGTGCTGCTCAGCCCCTAACCCTCCCAAGTGTCATTAAACTAAAAAAAAAATGACTACATATGGTAGTTAATGGTGCATTGATAATGATTTCAGAAAAGTGCATCTGAAACATGATTCTTTAATAATTTTTTTACATGATTAGTGCTCAACAGTCAAGACACTAGCAACCTCAACCATAGAAACACTGTTTAGATTTTGAAGACGGAAGACGTGGACATTATGTATTATTAAAGAAAGGCAACAAAGTTGCATACTTCATGGAAAAATTGCCATATGATAGTACCTTCTACGACGTTTTGTTAAGATTTTCATTGGAATTAAACTTGGATTTCAATGTACCAGATGATAGCCTCAGGCAGTAATTTTGAAACTGCCGGCAATTTTTTCATGTTGGACAAACCATCCACAATTCATAGGCTCTTAGTTCTTCAAACAAGCACCAGTCTCAGGGTAATCCGAACCACTGGAGTGGTTGTTATTAAGGTATACAACACGATATAACATTTATGGTTATGCCTAGCCAACTCGAGACCTATCCCTTAGTAAATCACAGTACATCGAGAATAACACATATATAACTATGAATATGATTTTTAACTAATCTCTGAATCTCTAAATCTATAATTAGAATTAAATGATATTCATCATTGTAATTTAACTAATCAATCAAAAGAAGCACTTGGGAATTTATATTTATATTCAAAGAAACGTCAGTGAATACTTAGACAAAAGGACTAGATTATACCCTATTATTGTCAATAGGTAAGACCTATAAACAGTGAAACAAAGTCATTTTGAATTGAAACAAAAGGTTCTTCATAGTCCTACTTCAACCTATATTTCCACAAGAACTAAATCAGTCTTTCACATCTATGTTTTATACTTAGAGTTTCTAATAATTACTTGTAACCAAGAAGATGAGTCATTCAATTACAATTCATATACATGTATATTTGTGCATTTCTTAAGTAAATGGCTCACAAAATCTCTACACCCAATATTTTTTGTACTACTGTACACATGAAATCGTTAACCTATTTAATATTAAAAAAGAGGAAGAAGGAGTAACTTGAATACAAAAGAAAAAAAAAACACCATCAATATAACTTATGGAAGAAACACAATAAGTCGATTGGAAGATGAACCCACCTGAAATTTTGTCTAAAAAAAGTGGCGATGGAACTTGTTTTGAGCAGAGCAACAACAAATCAATAAAGAAGAAGAAACTAGCTGCGATGGAATTTGTTTCGCGTAGAGCAGCAACAAATCGATGAAGAAGTAGAAACCTTTGTTGATTTAATGGAAGAGTGACATTGAGATTAGGGCAAACAACAACAACACAACGAAGAAGAGACCACTATCGATCTATGGCAGAGCATTGTTGAGATTAGGGTAGAGAATCATTGAGATTATGGTAGAGAACATTGAGTTTCAATGGTGAGCTGAAGAGTTTCAGTGGAGAGCATTTTTTTAGTGGTGAGTTGAAGAGATTATAAGAGATTAAGTCTTGTGCCTTTAACTTTCAGTACTTTTTTTTCCGTGCCCAATATTTTTTGTTAAAACGAAAATTTTCATCAGGCGAAAAAATCTCCCGCTCAAGCCTCAATGCCTCTAATTACATTTTGGGACTAGTTAGTATGTTTTTTAGGGACCGGATTTAATACCTTCCCTATAAAATATATCACTAAGGATCAATATATAATCTTGTCCCAATAGATATACTTTTAGAGAAAAGAATATAGACTTGTCCTTAAATGTTGGTCTTAATTAAAGCTTTCTTGTAGTGTCTTCCTTCAGGGCTTCGCATACTGGAACAAAGGGCGGAGTCTGTCCTTTCAGCGAATTGCCAAAGGTTCTTGGTGATGCTCATGCTTCAATTTCTTCATTCTTTTCAGCCTTTTTGTGCCTAAGTGTCCATGCTTCCACTAAAACATCAAATACCTGAAACTTAAGAGTTTTCATCAGATATTGAGACAAAATAAGCATTCAAGGACACTATTTCTATCAAAATAAAGCCCTAAATGAGTCCAATTTATGGACTCATCAACGCTACACAGTTGGTGACTACAGAAGAGAAGAGGATTCGTCTATTCGTCAAGAGATTGAACCCAAAATTACAAGTATAGTATGTTCACATGACCTCTGCAAGTAAAAGTTTTAATGAGGTGACAGACTTTGTAAAGAAAGTTGAAGGTGTTTGACGTGATGGGCAGGCCAAGGCTTTTGCTAAGAAGCCCAATAACATAAGTAACTTTCATGGTTCCTACTCCAGAGGTTCAGGTAGGCCGACACTTGCAGCCCGACCAATTCAGTCAGCCATGCCCGCTTCTACAGGTGGTTACTCGGGAACTCCACAGCAGAATCCTATTCAGTATAGTTAGGGAGCCACACATGCGTCTGGCAGCAGGCCATATTTTGAGCGCAGTTGTTACAATTGTGGAGAACCTGGATATGTGACAAGAGATTGTCCCCATCCGCGCATGTCTGACCCCGTGCAACAACAGACTAGAGCAGTGGCACCAGCAGATAGTGGAAAATAATGGTAGAGGACGTCCACAAAGTGGGCGAGGAGAAAATCAAGGAGGTCGTGGAGGCCGGGGAAATGGTAATGCAGGTATGGGAGCAGTGCAGCTAGACAAAGACGTTGCCCATCAAGATAATACGACTCAGTTTTATGCCTTTCCGGGCAAGACCAAGGCTGAGGCGTCTGATGCAGTGATCACATGTACTATTCTTGTGTATGACTGTATGGCTACTATTTTATTTGATACGGGTTCTCCTTATTCATATGTGTTAGTTCAGTTTGTCTTGGGATGTGATGCGGTTTGTGATGTGCTTGATGCCCCCATTCATGTTTGTACCCAAGTTGGAGAGTCAATCATAGTTACCCATGTCTGTCATGCTTGTTTTGTCCTGTTTATGGGTTTTTAGACTTGGGCTAATTTGGTTATTCTGGATATGACTGACTTTGATATAATTTTATGCATGACTTGGTTGTCCCCCTATTATGTTGTGCTTAATTGTAATGTTTGTGACTTTAGAGATTTCGGGTAGGGTTTTAGAGTGGGAAGGGGTGTACAACCCTAAGCCAGCTAAGGTCATATCTTTCGTTCGGGCTAGGAAACTTGTGGGGCAGGGGAGTTTGGAATGTTTTTCTCATATTCGGGATGTTAATACTGAGTCTCCCTCAATTGAGTCTAGTCATGTAGTGTATTAATTTGAGGAAGTGTTTCTAACGATTTTCCTGGTATGGCTCCAGATAGGGATATAGATTTATGCATTGACTTGGAACCGAGCACTCGCCATATCTCCATTCCTCCTTATCGGATGGGTCTAACTGAATTGAGAGATCTTAAAGCTCAAATCTAGGAACTTCTTGATAAAGGTTTCATCTGTCCTAGTGCTTCGTCGTGGGGTGCTCCTGTCTTGTTTATTAAAAAGAAGGATGGTAGTAGAAGGATGTGCATAGACTATCGATAGTTGAATAGTGTCACCATTCGAAATAAGTATCCATTACCTTGGATAGATGATCTCTTTGACCAGTTGATGAGTCCACGATTTGGAGTCATTTAGGGCTTCATTTTAATAGATTTAGTGTCCTTAAATGCATGTTTTGTGCCAATAACTGATGTAAATCCTTGAATTTCAGGTATTTTGATTGAGGAACAAAGAATGGACACTAATGAGCAAAAAGGAACAAGGCAACTGAAAGGACAAAGAAAACAAGGCATAAGGATCGCCTAATCCATTGGGCGAATCGCCAAATAACTAGTGTCTCGCCTAATGTTCCAGTGTACCAAGTCCTGAAGGAGAAAATCAAGTAAGCGATAGAAAGGAGCAGTCAGCGAGTCACCGAACGGTTCCAAGATGCAGTGCCATATCACCCAAAGTTACAGAGTTTGAAGTTGCTGAAGGCCAAAGCAAAAAGGCGATGGAATTGATCGAATATAAATACGTTTGCGCCGAATGGTCTTTCGCAACACATTTTTGGCCAACTATAAATACGTTTTTAACTCTTTAGTTTAGTATCAAATATTCAATAGTTTTCATTTTTATTCAGTTTTCAAGTTTGAGAGCTGAGAACTAAGTTTAGAGACAATATTTACTTAGCTTTGAAGATTTAAAGTTTCCATTTCTGAAAAATTGGAAGTGGGTGTTGAAGATTCTTCATCTTAGACCTTTGTAAAGACAATATCAATTCTACCCAGTTGATGGAAACACAACTTGATAACGATTTTTACTGTTTTATGATGTCTAGCTAAAACCCTAATTCTTGGGGTGTGATTATGTGATTATGGGTGTATTTAGTTGCTGGGTTTGTTAATTGATAGTGTAAATGTTGTTTAAAAGTGATTTCATTCATTAATTGTGGTTGAAATTAATGGGTTGTAGTTGCAAATACAATCCTAACTTCGCGTTTTTGGCTTGCTCGAGAGAAAGGTTTTAAAACCAATTTTTTTGAATCTATTGTCTGTGGGTATTGAGTTGTCATTGGTTCAGCTCGAGAGAGTGAACCCTAAACCCTTTTCCACACATTCAGCTAGATAGAGTGAATGGACTAAAATGAAGGTTGTTCTTATTTGCTTCTTATTGGTGTTCGAGAGAAACCAATTTGATTCAGGGTAAATTGTCCGAGAGAAAGTTTACCCCCATTAAATCTAGCTTATTCATTGATATACAACTATTCACTATTAATTGCAATTACCCGATTGTCTATCTTAGCCTATAATCCAATCACATCTCAAGAACCCGTCTTTATACTTGTTATTTTCGTATTATTTGATGTTTCAATTGATAGTTGAAACCAAACCCCCTGATATTTGACACTTGTGTCACCCCTAATTTGAATAATGCTTTTATTCGTAAATGTTTTTAGGTATGATGGACTTGAGCATATTCTTACTTGCCTATTGATTCTCAGTTACGAACCACTCCCTTGGGACTCGACCCCAACTCACATAGTTCGGTTATATTACTATTGAATGATCATTGACATTTAGTATTGGATGAAGTGTCCTAATATGTGAAATCAAAATGGCGCTGCTGCCGGGGAGTAGTGTTACTTGAGAATTTTTAGTTAAGTTGAATCTAGCTCTTGTTAGTTCTAGTTCTACTTACTTAATTTTAGTTTTGTTTTGCTTGTTTGTGTGTTAAACAGGAAGTATGATTGTGAACAGCAGAAATGGCAGCCAAGTAGGCCATCAAGATGACATCGGAAACCTTAACGATGTCAATAAGCCTCATGCTAATGACCCCCATCTCATGGGTGGTATTGGTGTCATTCGCTTGCCTTCGGCCGAAGGGAATGAGGTGTTCCACATAATGAGTTTTATGTTGCAACTCTTGCAACTAAAGGGGCTTTTCAGTGGTTTGGCTCATGAGGATCCCTATGAGCACATTAGAAACTTCATGAATGTATGCAGACTATTCTCCTTCAAGAATATCTCCCAAGAATTGATCTGGTTGAGGTTGTTCCCGTTCTCTTTGATGGGAGAAGCGTGCAAGTGGTTGGCTGAATTGCCACGTGAATTAATCACTTCATGGGAGGAGTTGGTTACCGCATTTCAGGTGCGATTTTTCTCTCCATCGAAGATGATGACTCTTCGGTACAACATTCAAAGTTTCAACATCTAGAAGGCGAGCCAATTCATGAAACTTGGCTGAGATTCAAAAAGTTGGTGCTTCAATGCCCAACCCATGGCTTGCCTGATAACGTGTTCTTGCAGTATTTATACCGGAGTCTTGTCTCGGTAAATAAGAGTAGTACTGACCAACTTTCTCCGGGAGGTTTGATGCAGCAACCTTATGTGATAGTGGCTTAACTCTTTGATGGCATGACTACCATAAACAGGGCGTTGTATACCCGTGAAGACTAGGTCTCCCCTCTCACGTTTAAACTAACAAAACAACATATGGAGAAAGACCAAGAGAGGGACCAGAACATGGAAAATATCATGACACAACTTGACATTTTGTCTAAAAATGTCATTGGAGCTGGTGCTCTAAGTGTTAATGTCGTGGCTGTTTGGTGTGCTAATCCTGATGAGTCTAAGTTTGAGGCCTTGTATAATGAAGATCTGAATTTCCTAGCCAACCAAGGTGATGATTATCATTCAAACTACCTGAGGCAGGGTGGTAACCAAGGTTGGAAAGATCGTGATCGAGAATGGAGGGACCGAAACTCCAATTGGAAGGATGGGGAGAAAGATAGATATGTGCCTCCCTACGAGCACCAAAAGCCAAAGGATTTGTAAGGTGGCCGGTCTGAGGATATGCCTTCTCGTATCCTCAACTAAGTTAAGGGGTCAAAAAAGATCTTAAAAGAGATGAAAGAAGACGTGTTGACCCTTAGCCAGACCGTCACCTCCCATTCAGTGTCGACCAAACAGTTGGAGACCCAAATGGGTCATATCTCGTCTCATCTAAACTCGAGACAACAAGGGGGTTTCCTAGTGATACTATGGCTAACCCCAAGAATGAGGTTTGAAGGCGGACTTGCATCGTGCCATGACTTTAACTATGGCATTGCTTGGGAGGCAACCCAAGTTTTATTTTCTTCCTTTTTAAGTGTGAAATAATGGTGTGTTGATTGTGCAGGTCGAAGTGTGGAAAGTGGTTGAAAAGTGCAAGTGGATGAGCTAAAGGTCAAGTCGGCGCATCGTCGAAGAGGCCGGCGACCCCGACCCAGAACGCCGTTGGACTTAAGACAATTTTACATTGGAGTCTGTAAACTTCGGTGAGCCTAGGAATTTATTGGCGAGTCGCCGACCACTTTAGCGATCGCAATCTAGTCCACCGTTTGGACGCCCACATTTACTAGAGGTCCTGTAAAACTTGGCGAGGTAAGTGACCACTCGGCGTGTCGCCTAGTGGGTCGGCGAGCACGACTAATGTCGCTGAATGGGCAAGAACTGGATAGTTTCTTAAAAGGCCAAAGGTTTAAACTTCAAACTCTTTCACTTTCCATCACTTTTGAACTTCCTAAACTCACATCCGCACTGTAGTTTCTATATTTTTGCATTTTAAAAGTATTTTAGACATTGATTTGTGCTCAGATTTGGATTACATTGCCGCCTAGCATTTCAATCTTTATTTAATTGGCATCAAAGTTTGGTTTTCTGAACCCCGAGTTTAGTTTTAGAATTTTGTACTAATTTGCAATGATCTTATCTTAAGTGAAGTGTGCGGGGCCTCTCTGATCTTCATTGTTGTTTGAATGGCTGTTCTAATTTAATAATCTTGCTCATATTGTGTATAGTATCGAATTACTGTAATTTTGTGCCTTAAAATTGGTTAAATCTTGTGGGGTAGTGCTTGCATGTTGTTGGGACTAGTCGGGTGAAATCTAAGTAATCCATAGTTGTGCCAAATGATGTAATTTGCACAATGATAGAGTGGGTGACATCCTTCTTAAAGGCAAAAAACGTCAAATGGCCAAATTTGGCAAAACCGGGAGAAGTCTAAGTATCCCGGGGTAATGGGTGTTAAGGGTCTTGTTTTAATTTGAGTTGTGCATGCTTTGATTTTGTTTTTGGGGGTTGCGGGGTTGAATTCGAGCTGTTGGGTTGAAAGTAGGCACGTTGGGTCGTCTCGCGAACTGAGTCAAGCTCGCTGAACCACTTGGCGGTTCACCGAAGGTTCCTATCTCGCCTTTAGTTTCATGATTTATTTGATGTTGGGTTCTGTAACTTTCAGCGAGAAGCCTGAGGTCGCCGATGGTACTCGACGAGTCGCCGAAAGTCTTCTTGATCACACTTTGTCTGCACCTCTATAGCTTCATTTGCACTGTAACTTTTGGCGGCTTAATCCTTGCTCGCCGAAGGATATCGGCGATTCACCGATTTGTTCGGCGAGTCTGTCTGCAAATTTTTCTGCTGTACTTTTTATTGAAATATTTCTAACTTTTTATCGATGTTTTGCAGACATAGTCAGGACTAACATTGACATGCCACCCTAAAAAGAGGAAAGCAAGAGCCTCCAACTGGATGGTAGAGCAAGGGCAAGAGGCCCATATCTGACAGGTTGACTACTGGTTCCCAGGCTGCTTTATTTGAGCCTAAGGATGACCACCCTTTGCAGTCCCGACGGGATGAAATCCGGGCTAGAACTCACCCTGACTTAGCCAGAGTCCCTCCAGCTCCTACACTAGCAGAGTAATGTTTGCGTAATTAAGACACAACGTCCGATTCAAGTGTCTACGATCGTACAATAGTAATATAACCCAACCGAATGGGTTGGGGTCGAGTCCCAAGGGAGGGGTTTCTGAGAATTAATAGTTAAGTGTGAATATGCTCGAGTTAACCATAGCTAAAAACATTATCAAGTAAAAACATGATAAATCAAGGGGTTGACATGAATGTCAATTATCGGGGGGGGGGGGGGGTGTAGT
>JAJOOG010042723.1:0-10948 GCA_029582565.1 Solanum infundibuliforme
ACACAAAATTAGAATTTAATGTTAAAAACTTTTAGTGACGATTTTATGGGCTTTTGTGGCGACTGTTGTTGCCGCTAAAGGTCTAGTTCTTTTGTAGTGAATCCTAGTTGGCAACGCTTAGGTGGAAGGATTAGTCCCACGTGACTTGCCACGTCAACAAAAATTTGGGGTGTTAACTCTTGAGGGTATTTGTGGTCTCTTAGGATAACAGCAGGGACATTTTTGACCCCAAAATGTAACGAAGGGTATAAATGATCTATTTCATATAGTTCGGGGGCAATTTTGACCCTTTTCCGTAAAATAAATCACATTCTAACCCGCCCCTCCCCTCCCAATAACCTGGCTTAATCTATAACATTGACCCACCCAATTTATCTTTCAAACAAGGAATACGAATGTCCAATTGAGTTCTCTTCAGAGCTATTTTTTCTTGTCTAATTCAAACATTAGCCACAGGTGAGGAAAACAACAATATCAACACTCAAAATTAGATAAAACGAGTACAAACTTGTAAGATTTGAAAAAATAATAATATTATTTTGGAACGATAATGATAGGAAATATATATATAGGGGGAAACTGAAAATTTGTGGAATAACGAAGCAGCTAGTTTCAAACTTTACTAGCAACAAGATTTCCTACTACTCTGCTTGACCAGAAGACATTGTGAATAATGTGTTAGTGCACGTAGAATCCTTGATCTTCTGGGCGAATTTCAGAATCCTAGACTTTGAGCTTGATCTGAAAGTCTCATTTATTTTGGGACATCCAACATAACATGGGAAACTTACCATGAGTTGAGCTTGATTATCATTGTTTTAAAAATAAAATCGAACCAAAGTGGGAGGATCCTGTATGTGCCAATGGAGGGAAGTGGACGATGACTTTTCTAGGGTAAATCTGATACCTGTTGGCACAGATTGAAGAGCAATTTGGTTATGGAGATGAAGTTTCTGGAGAGAACTCAATAGACCTTAGGTTTCCAAAATAAATTGGGTGGGTCAAATGTTATAGATTAGGTCGGGTTATTGAGGTGAGGTGGGTTGTATCCGAATTTGTTTTATTTTAAATTGAATATTTTTTTTAATCTTAACCTTACACGTGTCCTTTGTTAGTCATAAGGGTATATTTAGCCCGAAAATATAACGAAAGGGATATATTTAGCATGAAAATATAATTAAAGGTATATTTAAATTATTTCTTATAGTAAAGGGTATATTTGACCCTTTGCCGATAAAAATATATGTATCTTTTCTTGATGGTATTATGCTGAGTAGCGCAGCAACTTGGAGTTTGAGACGATCAAAAATTTTATACTGCCGTCTCCAACTTTGGTCTGCATCTGTGAAGGGTCAACTTCCAAAAGATAGCCTGGTTGCTCATCTCCCAGATATGAGGGCGTTACACACTTCCCCGCCTTCAAGATGTCACATTCCAACAAGCTTCACTCTTTCTTATTCCAGGTTCTTCATACAATCAACAACAACTTTAATTTCTTAAAATCTACAGCTTGGGTCTTTCCATTTTTGTGTTAATTGAGCTAATTTTTGTTCATACTGCAGAAAATTTATGGTTAAAATGTCGATTCACTCAACCCCATCTGCGTCAGCAAAATCAATTGACACCATTGTTGTGTGTACTCATCTTGTTCTGTTGATTATCACTTCTTATGATATTCTTGGATTTGGTTTATCTAATTACTCGCTATGCTTCAATTTGTTTGTCTGATTTTGACTTGACACGAAATTTAAGAATAAGATGGACAAAAATAAAGTCGGACAAACAAATTGAAACGAGGGATTTAACTTTTTTTGTTGGGTGGTTGAAGCAGTTGGGTTGTGGGATGGTGGCATTGGACTACTTGGTTACTGTTGATTCTTATCCTAAGCCTGATGATAAGATTCGTAGCACCAGTTTTCAGGTCTAATTGATTTTTCTATGCTATTAATCTGAAAGAATGAGCTCAATTTTTTTTACTTTTAATTGGAATTTCAATGGATAATTGGCTTTGTATAGGTTCAGGGAGGTGGGAATACTGGGAATGCTATGACGTGTGCAGCTCATTTGGGTTTAACTCCAAGAATTATAACCAAGGTCTGAACTTTATGTGGCTTTTTGTTGCCTATTCTTCTTTTTTTCATTTCCGATGTTTTTCGGAAACAAAACTCTCTACCTCCACGAGGTAGTGGTAAGGTCTGTGAATACTCTACCTTTGATTCTGCACTGTTCCTGCCACCGTTGTATTATTGATTGTCTTCCTTGATGTTCTTAGTTTTCTCTTCTATCCATGTCCAACCCTTCCAAAATTATGTGAATAATATTCTCTACATTTCCCACAATTTTTTTAGTAGGTCGCGGATGACTCTCAAGGGAAAAGATTACTGAACGAGCTAGAAGCTGATGGCATTGATACATCTTTTATTGTGGTGAGCCAGCCACAGGTTAACTGTGAAAGTTTTTGTGCATCTTACACTTTTCTCTTGTATGCGAGGATGATGTAGCTTGCAGCGCGCCTATTCACTCAATTAAAATTTTTGAAGCATCAAAATTACCTCCTAACATCATATTGTTACATATTTCAGGTGTCCAAAGGGAGCCATTCAACAATCTCTTATGTCATTGTTGACAGTCAAACGTCAGTACTCAACCCCGCTTAATGCCATTTTAGTAAATGTTATATAGGCATTTATTGAGCTTTCTCTTGGGCGATGAGATGGATGATTTATGAGTACTATTTTTGCAAATTTATTTCGTAGACATATTCTTTTGATATACTATTTGATTTATAATTAGATATCTACATTAGCAACATTATTTAACTCAACACAATGAATTCATTGTTTTAGAATATGTTATTTATTACTCCTTCCATTTCAATTTGTTTGTTTGGTTTTGACTTGACACGGAGTTTAATAAAGTAAAGAAGATTTTTAAATCTTGTCATCTTAAATATGTCATATTAGAAAGTTAGAATTGAAGAGTTGTCCAAAAAATGAAAGACACACTCTTTTTTAAATGGACTAAAAAAAAAAGTAAGAGAAACAAATTGAAACAGAGGGGGCAATAGACTCAAAATACAACAACATACCTAGTGTATTAGTAGATTCCAATTGCAGACAAGTATTTACTCATAAGCAATATGTCCTGTGACTGGTTTTTCCCCCTCTTGTTTAGTAATTCCTCAAGTACAAAAATGGCCTTTCTGCCATATGTCCAAGGGGAAAAAAGGTCATTTCTATCTTTACTTCATGTTGGTCCGTATAATTGGACAGATAATCGTTCTGTAACTTGTTCTGCTGAAGCTGATTTTTGTTGTATGCTATCTCAGGAAAACACGAACTTCCATCTACACACCAGGGTATCCACCCATGGTAGCTGATGATTTTCCATACTCGAGTTTGTCGTCTGCATTGGATGGTGCGAGGCTTGTCTATACTGATGGAGTACTTCATGAAGCTGCTTTAGTTGTGGCCCAAGAGGTAAATTTCAATGGTCTTCCTTGTTATTTAATTCTAGCTTCTGCTTGCTAATAGAATGTATTTACAGTCAACTTCTGATCATATTTCTTTTCTTCCACTAAGCTCCGGCAGACTGAGAGCACTGGGCATAATTCTGTTTCTAGCTTTTGTTCCTAATGCCTCAGACTAGCTGAATGTTTTCAGCTAAATGGAAAAAAACTGTATGCCTTTTGATCTCTAGTGCAGGCACATCAAAGGAGTATACCTATTGTGATTGATGCAGAAAGAAAAATAGAAGGGTTGGATGAGCTTTTACACTTGGCAACCTACATTGTTTGCTCAACGAGATTTCCACAGGCAAGCTATTTGCTCCGGTAAACTGACATTCGATGATTTATTTGTTGCATCTTTTGATTGGAATTCCATGGATCTACTTAAGATTAGTATCGCCTGGCAAGTTTTAGTTTGTATGGACAATTAAATTTGTTACTCACTCTCTGTCTCACGTCTAGTGATGTGTTTGCCTAAAATATATATAGCAACTGTTGCAAATATAAATTTTTTTTCCATTGTTGTACCATGTAATTATGGAATAGAGTTGATTTTGGTACGATATCTAATAGAAGTGAATGTCATCCTTCGCCTTCCGGTTCCATGATCAAGGCCCATTATAGTCTTTCATAAGTTAAGCATGTGAAATTGAATAAAGCCATATTATCTCTCAGATATGGACCGAGGCTCCTTCTATAGCAGGTGGACTAATTTCCATACTTCTAAAGTTGCCAAGTGCCAAATTTGTAATTGCTACATTGGGTGAAAAGGGCTGCATAATGCTAGAAAGAGCAGAAACTGGTATGCTGCTTGTTCTTCCCATGAAAATAATTTGAATACTTTATCTTGGCAAATGAAGTGTTCTGATAGACATAGATTCAGCAGTTGATTCAACATAAATTTGGTATCTTTTCAGGGGATATCCAGCCTAAATAAGTTGATATTGATGACTTGTTTGAAAAAATGAAGCAGAGTATTGATACTACCTCAACCCTGCCTACATGCAAAACCTCGGTACGTAGTTTACCCTTCAGTTGTGAGATTTTCTTGCTCAATGCGGAAAGAAAGTTTGATGGTAATGCACATAAAAGTCAATTTCTACCTTGTAGTTAGACATTGTTTACACCGTAGGATGGAAACTATAGGACTTTATTTAAGTATATCCAGGCATAAGAAGTGTTTGGAGCTTCTGTTCTTGTACTTCATCAGTTTCAAATGTCAATTGCTTATATATGGAAATGTCTAATTGGGTTGAGGGATGTGTGAAATGTTTTCTTAATGTGCATCTCTTGTAGGTTAAAGATGAATATCCCCCTCCTGTATTTGAGTATTCATGTAATTTATCGCTTTCAGAATAGCAAACTTAGATTTTTATAATAGATCTCTTGATGCTTCTAAAGAAATTTAAGCTAGAGTAGTAAAAAGATTATTTGGTATTTAATAACTTAGCTCAAAATAAATGTTTTCTTCCAGGATGTTGCAAAGCTGCACGCGAAAGGGATTGGGACTGTGTGTGGTAGGCTGCTAGTGGGAACAACTGAAAAGATACCATCCTCGGAAATAGTTGATACAACTGATGCTGGAGATGCATTTGTTGGAGCAGTTCTTTATTGTACGTGAAATAATAGTATAGTTAGTATACTATGCGCCTTTTGTCAACCGCTCTTGCTGCAACTGTTCTTACTTTAATAGTGTGGCATCTCCACTGTTCTCCCTATGCTTGTTGCTGCTAGGGATTTAAAGTGTCTTAACAATTCCTGTTTCAATTATGCTTCCATGACGTCCGTCTTGGTTCATTTAGTAGGCGAGTATCAAGCGACTAGATCATGCTGTTATGTGTTGTTATTTATGCCTTTGCCTCATGGTTTTCCTTAATGTATTTGCAGCTCTGTGCTAATTTCCCACCTGAAAAGATGCTGATGTTTGCTTCGCAAGTGGTAAGTAAACATGAAATATACTTAATTTTAATGTTGGGCTTAAATTATAGAGGAAGGGTTCCATTACTAAAATGGTAAAAGTTAAACACTGTAAACAAGAGCGGATGTAACATACTGTATAATGTTCATCTAAACCTAGTACTTTTGACGTAAATGGCAACAAATAGTATATGAACCCATAACTTTAAAGATATAATAGGTTCAATACTAAGAACCTTAAATATTGAACCTATAAAACTTAAATCATAACTCCGCCTTAGCCATGAATCATTTATCAAAGAATGGCTTTGGTTGTCAAATGTTTGAACAACCGGGAGCAATTTACTTACAATACTTGGTTGTCATTCATAAAAAAATATCTAATGAATTATGAGTTCAATCCATCCTTTTTAGCATAAAGATGGATATTCCTTGCTCATTATCAAAACAATCACTTATTCAATCTTTGTATGGGGACAATAGTGTTCATTTCCCCATCTCATGAAAAACCCTTTTTGTTTCACTTAGCCTTATCCCCTAGAGGATATTTTAGTACTAGGTTCTATAGAAATCGGAGATCACGGGATCAAGTCATAGAAATGACCTATTGTAAAAATACAGGATAAAACTATTGATCTATATTAGACTTTATGTAGTTCACTATTCTCGAAATTCTGCATATAAAAGGAGTTTAGTGCAATAAACTGTCGTATTATTTTAGACAATATCTAAAGAGAAATTATTTTTTTGTGGATTGGTTTGCAGGCAGCTATTGGGTGCAGAGCCTTGGGAGCAAGAGCTGGTCTTCCTCATCCGACTGATTCTCGCTTGTCACCCTTTTTAGCTTTAGAAGACCAGACAGAAATTTGGACCATTTTAATTACTGGAATTATGATTTGTTATTATTCACTCTCAATTAATGTGATATAATTTGACTTAATACGAAATTTATAAAACATGAGAAGATCTTGCAATGTCCCAAAAACTATTATTAAGATAAATGAATATTTAAATAGAAGAGTACATATTTGTGGATTTGTTGTCAAATAAGTGAAATTCAACATAGGTAAAACCGTACAATTAAAAAGATGTATCATTCTTTTTAAGACGGACTAAGAGTTTGTTTGGATTATCAGTAAAAAAGTGACTCTTAGAAAGTACTTCAAAAACACCTTTTAAGGTGCTAAAACTTATTTTTGAAAACATGTTATTATGTGTTTGGATAAAAGTGTTAAAAGTTCAAAAATATTGTTAATGTAATTGATATTTTAAACACATTTTTTAGAACAACTTTCACATATAGCAAACATAAAAATCATATTTGTATGTTATAGCTATAGTTAGTATAATTGCGCTCCATAACAAATTTTAAGTTTGCTATGGAGCTTTTGATTTGTATAATTTGCTAGATCTATACATCTAATTTTATACAAATTGTTCAGTTTTATATAAATTCATTTATACATTCTAATTTGAATAATAAGATTTGTATTTGTATAATTATAAGTGTATAAGACGAAAATATATGTATTTGTGTTTGTATATACACTTTTCTCTCGTTTTATACAAACACAAATGCATTTTATACATTTGTATACCGAATGGGTAATTGTATACCGAAAATGGCTAATTGTATATCGAACCAAATGACAAAAAAAAAAGAGATGTTTGCTGCGAATTACAAATAAAATAAACTATGATTATAACATTTAATTTGAATTAATAGTTTGTTATTTCATACAATTTTCCCTTTTTTTTATATCCTTAAACCTATTAACATTATAAAATGCTGAAGAGTAGCGTGGGTGAGAGAAAAATGCGAAAGAGATGGGATCTCATTTCCACATGTTTATTTTATTATTATATAATTTATAAACCCCCTATTCGTCGCCTAAATCAAAAGATAATGTGATCTATCTCTCCTATATGCCCAGTGCCACACAATTCAACAATCATGACCTATATGCCCACAGATATTACTTTCTTTTATCGATGACGGTTGTGATGGAGTGGTAAGTATTCATTTATCCTTAATCAAGAGGTCTCGGGTTCAAATCTCCTTAGATACGTAGTCATTTTTGTTCATGAGCGCTTTACTCCTAACATGGACTTCCCGACATAAATTCGAATATAGTAATATGGATATCAAACACCAAATAAAAAAATAAAAAAATATTACTTTCTCTTTAAACTTAGCCCACTAGGCATATTAAAGGACGAAAGTGGATAGCGTCTTTTTGCAAGCAAAACAGACTAGTTTCGTAGTAGTATATTTATCAATTTGATTATTGTTTTAATTTTTTATAATGCCACTAATCCTAGCATATAAAATTTCCACCCCTAAATAAACTTGCTGTGGTGCCACATCTCATGTCATCATCAATTAAAATAATTCAAAGTTAAAGTGGCCTACCGCGCAAACAAATGTTGTTTAATCTTTTTTCTTTTGTTGACCAAGGACAGACTACAGAGTACAGATACAGTAGCATCAAGTACAACAGTCTAGAGCGCACACACTGTAGATCAATATTATAGTTTTAAATTGCGTCTTTTTGCAAGCAAAACTTGCCAGCAGAATTGTGTTTCAAGATTATTATTTTTAGGTATTATATAAACCCCTCATTCGTCACCTAATAATATATCCTAAATGGCGGAGGTTATAGAAAGAAGAAGATACTATCATCGCACTAATTACCTTGATGGACAACAACTCAATTTCACATATATCACAATGGCAACCTATTATTCTCATGAGCAATATATTATTCTCAATTTTACATCACCTCCTCCTCCTTCTTCTTACGTACTAGTTACTTTTATTTTCCCCGCGATGGTTGAGCTTATGCAGCTCATGTACCAAGCCAGTGAAAAATCCCCATTTGAAATACACCCTATAAAAATGTATTTAGCTATCGCGAGTTTCCTCATTTACTGTTTTGCCTACGATGCTCAGATCAAATACATTTCAACAACTGCTAAAATAGTTGGGGATATATTTGGTCCTCTCACATTGGCATCTTACTCATCCCTTCTTTTTCCTCCACTTTGCCCCATTCTCTATTCCATTTCAATATTATATTCTGCAACTCAGTTGCTAAATAAAACACTACTCACTGAACGAATTAACTGCCTTTATCGTAAATTCATGAGTTACTCCGCGGACAGACCCTCATATATAATTCCAATTTATGTTTGATTTTTCCTTTCCTTCATTTTTTTGTGTGTTTGTGCATGCATGTTTGACCTTTTCCTCTTTTCTCTCATATTTATTTTTTATTTCACACTGAAATTTAATGGAGTACTAAAAGAAAACAAGGAATTAGCTATGTACAAAACTTTGCAGCTCAACAATAAAAAATTCATGTTAATCTCATTTTGCTATGAATTACGTTAGATTATATAAAAATTCAATTAGCTAATTCCATGTTTTCTATTGTAATCAGTGTTTTGCCTTTGTTTGAGCATTCCAATTTGATAATAAGGCCTCCAAAGAGAACTAGCAAAATAAAAGAGGGGCAACTGTGTACTAGAGTTTAGTTTTGCAGTAGACACTGAAGATTAAAGGTGCAATATTGGACCACAATTTCACCCTACAGAGATAGTGGAGCAAGGGATTCAACACTTTTCGTCACAAAAATTACATTCTATATATAAGATTAAAATTGTTCTTATGTATATATAGCAAATATTGCATCTTACTCTTGTTGAGTTTTTATTCTTCTTACTCTTGTTGAGTTTTTATTCTTCAGAATATTGAAATTCTTTTAGTATTGTTTTTATGTATATATAGCAAATATTGCATCTTACTCTTGTTGAGTTTTTATTCTTCATAATATTAAAATCCTTTTAGTGAGAATTCTGATTCCGCCTCTAGCATGCAAAAGGTTGTGCAATGAATATGTTCTCTCTTTCAACCACAATTCGCAGAACAAATATAAAAAAATTATATAATCATCAAGGCTAGTTGGTAACTAATTCTTCTAATCATTGAGCGAGTTTGGGTGTACAAACAAAAGGAAAATCAGACGATTAAATTAAATATACTCATCGTTATTATACTAAATTAAAGTAGATGGCAAAAATATACAATTGATTTTCGTTATCTATAATGACGGTCAGTGAGTCACATGACAAATTTTAATATTCAAAAAAGGCCTTCATCCTAAAGTAATCTTGCTAACTACTTTAGCCAGCAAAAATTACATCAAGTCAATTTTTTATGTAAGGTGTTATAAATAGTTTACGCTGATGAAATTGACACATACGTTTAAGACATCACAGAGCCGGAGGCCTTGAATTTCCCAGTAAAAAGAATAATCTAATTTGACTTGTCAAGAAGTTTAAGAAATTAAATATAAAAAATTTCAATTTTATGGTTCTATATTAAAGTTATGTCAAATATATCAAAATGTAATTTAATCTTATAACTTTAAACATTCCATGTGGAAAGTTGAAATTAAAGTATAGCCAAAAAAAGGAAAAAACTTTTTGAAACTGATTAAAAATATAGATCATTTTCTTTTAAAACGAGCGGAGTACATTTTAGAAAGATGAAACCAAAGAACTCGAATTGCTAGTGAAAATGACACGTTTTGAGCATAAAGTTGAAGGAATCGAATTTCAGATGAAAACTCGAAAAGTGCTAAAATGTAATTGACACTACTGATTATCTTTAAAAAACATATTTAAAGTCAATTAAATATTGTAGTTATTAAATGTTGCTAAAGATTATTTTTAATTCGGTGACTGGTATATGAAAATGACACCTTCTTATGCATAAAGTCAAAGGACTCACATTCAGCGGAAATGACACATTTGAGACAAGACAATAGAAGGACTCGAATTGACAATGAAAATGTTTCGCTCATTTTAGACATGCAATCGAAGGACAATTTACGAACTGTAGATGAAAATTACACATTATTGTGTACACGTTCAGTAGGTCTCAACTTTCTAATGAAATACTTCCTCTGTTACAATTTAACTTAACACGGAGCTTAAAAAGAGTAAAGAAGACTTATGATCTTAAATTAAAAATATTTGATATGTACCAGAACATCCTTTAATCATGTAATCTCATAATGACATATGAAATATTAGAATTAAAAAATTATCAAAAAAGAAAAAAAATATTGTTATTCTAAACGGACTAAAAAAACAAATAATTGAAACGACAGAGTTTGCATGAAGGCAACTTAGATGAAAATGACACATTTTGGACAAAGTTTACCTGATGGGAATTTAGATGAAAATGACAAAATTCTGCAAGACCTAGAATTCCTGACAATGCTAACCACCAAAATTGTCTTTTGTACTAATTGTATAAGAGCCTGTTTGGATGGGCTTTTAAGCTGGTCAAACTGGCTTAAAAGCTAGTTTTTGACTTATCAGAGTGTTTGGCAATTATCAAAGTGACTTATTTTAAGTCAAAACTGACTTATTTTAAGCCAAAAGCTAAAAGCTAGGGGGGGAGCTTTTTTTTTTTTAACTTAAAAGCCCTTTTATGTTGACCAAGTATATTAC
>JAJOOG010042724.1:0-15120 GCA_029582565.1 Solanum infundibuliforme
TTTAAGTGCTTCCGCGACCAAGGATGTGTAATGATACGCTATGAGGCTTGTTTGGGGTTCCTTCGGGTTCCCCATTCGCCGGTCACGTCTAGGCCCTAGGCTTGGGTCGTGACAAGTACTCAACCGTGAAATAAAAAGCATCTTGGCAAATATAGTGAATGCTAATAGAACTAATTGATCAAGGAGACTTGATGATTCCCTTTTGGCCTATCGTACATCATTCAAGACTCATATTGACATGTCTCCATATCAGTTGGTATTTGGAAAGTCTTTTCACTTCCCCATAGTGTTAGAACACAAAGCTTTGTAGGCGTTGAAAGCGGTGAATCTGAATTTGGAGATTGTTTCAAGAAATCATTTCAATAAATGCATGAGTTGGAAGAATTTCAACTAAGAGCATATGAGAGCTCAGCCCTTTACAAAGAGAAGATGAAATTATTGAATGATACTAAAATACTACGCCAGGAGTTTCGGGTAGGTGATTGGTTGATGCTTTCTTAATTCCCCATTGAGACTTATCCCGAAAAAGTTGAAATCAAAGTGGTTTGGGTCGTTTAATGTGGTTAGAGTGGTTAGCAATGGAGCCATTGAATTCGAGAATACTGACAGCTCCAAGTTTAAGATTAATGGTCAATGCTTGACATTTTACATTAAGGAGGATCGTGATGTGAAAGTAATTTAGGTGGTTGATTAACGTTTCAAGGACACTTCATCCAATTCTAAGTGTCAACGATCGCTAGTCAGTATAATAACCAAACTAAATGCTTTGGGGTCGAATCCAACAGGGAATGGTACGTGTTTGAGAATCAAGAGCAAAGTACGAACATGTTCAAGTCAATCATAGGAATAGATATTTACGAATAAAAACATAATTCAAGTTAAGGGGTGACACAAGTGTCAAATAAGGGGGGATTTGGTTTTAACTATCAGCTACAACAATATCAAATAACATGAATTAGCAAGTAATGAGACGGGTTCTTGGGATGTGATTGGATCATAGGCTAAGGTAGACAAATGGGTAATTGCAACTAATAGTAAATAGATGTAAATTTGTGAATAAGCTAGACTTTAGTGGGGATAAACTTTCTCTCGAACAATTTACCCCAAATCAAGTTGGTTTCTCTCGAACACCAACAAGCACCAATTAAGAACAACTTACGCTTTAGTCCATTCACTCTCTTGAGCTGAATGTGTCGAAAAGGGTTTAGGATTCACTCTCTCGAGCTGAACCCATGACAACCCAATACCTACAGACCATCAAATCAGTAATCTTGGTTTTAAAACCTCTCTCTTGAGCAAGCCAAAAACACTAAGGTAGAATTTCATTTGCAACTACAACCCTCTAAATTAAACCACAATTACTGATTGAAATCACTTTTAAAAAGCATTTAAACTATCAATTAGCAATAGCCATAAACTAAATCAACTCATAATCACATAATCACACCCCAAGAATTGGGGTTTTAGCTAGACATCATAAAAAGATAGAAATCGTTACCAAATTGTGTTTCCATCAACTAGGTAAGATTAATTTTGTCTTTACAAAGGTCCAAATTGAAGAATCTCAAAGACACACTTCCAATTTCTCAAAAATGGAAAAGTTCAATTCTTCAAAGCTTAAGGAAAAGTTTTGTCTCCAAACTCAGAGTTCTAACTCAAAAGTTCTAAATTATGAAAATTTCTTTTTCAACTAATAATTCAAAAATGTATTTATAGTTGCCAAAAATATGCTGCAAAGGACCATTCGGCGCAGTAAGTTTGGATCACCGATCAGCTCGGCGATCCGCCCTTTGGTCAGTTCGATCACCTTTTTGCTTTGGCCATCAGCATCCTCAAGTTCTGTAACTTTGGGCGATCAAACACTGCATCGCAGTACTGTTCAACGAGATGTTGACTGCTCCTTTCTCACCAATTTGATTTTCTCCTTCAGGGTTTGGCACACAGGAACTTTAGGCAAGACGATGGCCACTCGGCGACTCGCCCAATTGATTAGGTGATCATTAGGCCTTCTTTTCTTCCTTTTTTAAGCTGCCTTGTTCCTTTTTGCCCATTAGTGTCCATGCTTTGTTCCTAAATCCAAATACCTGGAAATCATGGATTTTACATCAGTTATTGGCACAAAATAAGCATTTGAGGACACTAAATATATCCAAATAAAGCCCTAAATGAGTCCAAATCGTGGACTCATCAATGGTGTGCTTGGATGATGCTAGATACATGTCCATGTCTTGCCACGGTGTTAACTAAGCTTCTTTTTGGGAGGCAACCAAAGTTTTTAGTGGTTTTTCAATAAAGTGTGTTGAATGTGAAGGTGGAAGTAAAGTTTCAAAGTTCAAGAAAGTTCGGTCATATACACATGTAGTTGGCGATTCACCGAGTAGACTTGGCGATCCCATCTTTCCTCACCTTGTCTGCTACAAAAATTGAAATGGTTCTCTCAATTTTTGTGGGGGAAATTCTTACTACGCAATTTTTCGAACCCATTTGGCGAGCTCGTCAATCGAAAGACCAAGGGTCTTTGACCGTTTAGATGCAATTCTTTCAAAATTCCTCCAATTTTCTCATTCCTTGCTTTTATTCAAACACTACTAAATAGTTGTTGTTCATTGTTAAACTTCATTTTATTTCATTAGATTGCGTATTTGCATGGATTCCATCGTCCATGTACCCTTGCCCTTGTAGTCTTCTCTATCTTGCTATGTAAAGGTTGGTTTTTGTGTTAATTTTATTAATTCTTGTGCACTATGATTAGTGAAATTATGTGTTGTTACATTGTTAGTGCTTAATCATAGTGGGTCATCGATTAAAGTAAATGCTTGCATGCCTATAAATTTTGAAGTTTAACTTTTTCCATGTGTAAAATATTGTGGATGTTGGGTTATCTTAATCGATATTGGAAGTCATTTGTTTGAGGGTTTTGCTTATGTGTCATGTGGGTGAAGTGTGATTAACCCGAACTCGTCAAAATGGCCTAAATTTTCCTAATGATAGATTTGGTGACATCATTCTTCGGGGAAAATCGTCCTTTTGTTGTTTATTATAGAAATTTTGGGAAAGTTTGAGTACTCGTGGTAAATTGATGTGTTGGGTAACAATAATATTGTGCTAATTTTGTCGTTTATTGATCGTTAATTGGTTGTTTGATTTGAATTTTGAAAAAAGGGTTGAAAGGTTGTCAATTATTTGTTCGGCGAGCTCAATCGAGCTCGCCAAGGTTATTCGGTGCATCATCGTGTAAATCCCAGCTCGCCTATTGGTTAGGAATTGTTTCTTGTATATACTTTTACTTTTAGCAAGCTTCATTTAGCTTGTCGAATGCATTTGTAGACTTGCCGATCAGATAAAGAGCTCTCCATTTTTGCCTAAAATTGGATGAATTGTCATTGTCACTTTTGGTGACCCCGCTTTAGTTCGTTGAACCTATTGGGCGACTCGCCGACCTAGTTGGTGAGTCTTAGGGCAGTTTTAGTTGTGGGTTTTTTTATTATTATTATTACTAACCCTTCACCCAATATATATTTTGGGATATTGTGCAATGAAGGTATTGCCCCACCAAAGCTACCAGTTACCCAGAGGGCTTCTCTAGAAGATTATCCCCCACCTCAAAATTGACAAATGGAAATTGTAATCTTGAAACCTAGTGAAAGAGCAAAATCCACTGCATGCACCTCTAAACGTGTGAGTGAGAAAAATAAGGAAAAGGTTCTTGAAGCTCCTCAGGTCAAAGGGAAGGGAAAGTTGATAGATGAAGATACAACTATGTCTCACTTTGAAATTGAGTCGTTGGCTTTCTCATGGACTGATAATAAGAACGCCGATGATGAGGTTGATGAGAGAGTACCTACCCAATTCCATAGTCAGTCGAGTCTCCAGATACCCAAAGGATGAGAAATGAAATACGCTCTACGGCTATACATGACCCCTTAGCCAATGTCATGCCTCGAGTAGTGCCGGTACTTTCTCCGCATTCCATGAACAGATTGAAGGCAGTCGGGATAAGAACCATACTAGAAGAGAAAAGATTGTCGACTAATGGGGTTATAGATGGGTATCCAGTAGTGGGGAATACCATTTGGTACCACAGTTTTGAGAAATTCACTTTGACTAGGACGTCATAAGTCCCCACTTGGTCCAAGAACTTTTTAGGATTATGCTCAAGTGTTCCCAAAGAAAACAAAGGGAGTTTTTTATAAACCACTTGATGAGGTTGAAGTTCAAGGAAAATGGTCCAATGTGGGGTCAGGCCAATCAATGATATACTAGGCGATAGAGACAAGGACACGACTTTATACAAAATGAGGATGAAACATCCTCTCAATGACTTGAAAGGATAGCTTGCACCATTGTTTTCTGACGTGCCTCCCCCATAGATTGCTGATAAGGTGAATATTTAAAAGAATGATTTGAATATTGTGGCTAGATATTGGTTCGGATTCATCGGCAGCTCTTTCACATCATCCCAAAATTAGTCAATCCTTCCCCTACCCAAGGTTGTATTATTGATTGTTCATCATGAGAGGGTGGTTAAATATGGGTAATATGATTATGGAGAAGAATCCTTTGAGGTCCAAACAAGAACAAACATTGTTGCTTTTCCCTGATTTGATTACCAGTTGTGTGAGTTATCTAGACTATTATTAATGGAGGCTACTGATATGCGAATTACTCTAGCCTCATCTAGTGATATTCAATGGATCAAGAAATATTACTTAAGGCATGATACTTCAAGGAGGAAGCCACCACCAATTGACACTACCCCAAAGGTGGATCTTGCTACCTTGGAGGCTGATCATGCACCTTCATCTCCTGCTACGGGGCCCTCAGGTATGGCTACACTATCCGCCTCAACTTATATTGAACCTCCCTCTACATCCGGGTCATCGTTGACACAGGCCGTAGTTTACCGAATGGGCAACCTTACTAATTTGGCAGATGTTAGAGTTTTTCATCTCGAGAAGGTCCCTGCTATGATTTCCTCATCCATTTAGGCTGCTCTTGCTCCCTTTCAGGCCTAGGTAGTAGATCATCACATCCTGTTGATTGACTTTGGGAAGAGATTAGATACCCTTACTGCTCAGGTTGAAGAGCGTGAAAAAGTTGAGGGCAAGTCAAAAGATTTTACAGCCTTGAAGGCCGATGTGGTAGTTTTGAGGGAGGATATGGATGAGCCTGATGTGGTAGTGTTAAGGAAGGATGTGGATGAGCTCAAGTCCATCTATATTACTATACTTAGGGGCAAGGTACCCCTTCTCGATGTTTCGGTGATCAAACCTCCTTCCCTCCCGACAGTTGGTGAGAAAGTGGATATAGCTTAGAGGGTTGCTAGTATGAATGATGAGGACTCCGCTCTGGAGACAGATGAGGAGGAGTTCTTGATAAATGAGCAGCAAGGAGAGGACACTTATGTGGAGTTGAAGGATTTGGAGGTTTCATTTGTATAGGTTGCCATGGATCACTCTCTTCAGGAGACCTTCGTCATTGGCTGGAGTGAGACCCTATCCCCCCCCCCTTTCGATGCATCGGGCACTGATGTTAAGTTGATAATGCCTTCGTTGAGCCATAGAGCCAGAGTTCTCCTCGAGCATAGCCTGATAGGGGTATCCTCACTTTATCCTTACTTATTAACGCATTTATTTTATTCCACTTTGAGGAAACAATTGTTTTCTTTATGGTAGGTTGAGGGCCCTTGTTAGTGCCTATTTTTTTTTTTGTATTTCATTGTTTGGTTTGTTTATTATATTTGGGTTGTATTAAATAACTTCATAATTTTGCTTAGTAGTATATATATAGTATTGTGGGTTGTTGGTTTTAAATTGTGGTGATGTTCTACTATATTTATCTATTTCCCTAGAATGGTTGTGATTCGTTTGGATGATTAAAAAGCTTGCACACTCATTGTGAACATTTGAATATCGATCATGATTAACAGTTTTTTTTTGTTTAACTAGCATATATATTTCATTCAGACCAAAATATACAAGTTAGGTCAGACAGCCTGGACAAGCTGCTCTATTTACAATCATATCATTACAACTAAGTAAAATTAGAAAAACTAATCAGGATAGTTGGAAATCAATTGTAGTCTCCTTCTCCAAATTGCATTGTTTCTGCATCGTATGTGTAGATGGATCACCATGTCTTTAATCAACAATTCTGGCTGGAATGTTTTCCTTTGAAATCGAGCATTGTTTCTAGCTTGCCTCAACTTATATATCACCATTGCAAAAGCACAACTTGTTATCTCTGTTGTTGCACCTTTTTTCTTAAGCTATTTGGCTCATCCAGTGCACCTCATCTTCCCATCTCATGGGTTGTCTTCTATGCCCCAACCATTGTAGTACCCCCCCCCCCCAAAATGTTTGTGGTAATTCGACATTCGAAGAATAAGTTTGCGAATGTTTCCATGTGCAATCCACAGAAAGCACATTCTGGTGGCACATTAATTCCAAACTTCAATAGTCTTACAACTGTTGCAAGTCTGTGTTGTATGGCCAACCATAGGATAAATCTATGCCTGGGGTGTATCCTTGGATGCATTGTTAGATATTTCCAAGCAACTTTAGGATGGTCTGGCAGCAGTGAAATATACATCTTATGTATTGAGAACTTTCCCCCTAGTTGTATACCCTACAGTTGTTGTGATATTGTCCCATGACTATCACTTCTAATCTTCAGTTGCTCCCTTGCCTCCAGCACTTTTCTAACCACCCAAGATGCATTCGTGGAGATCCTTACTAGATACATGTCTCCAGTTTTGATGTAGTAGTTATGAACCCACTGCACCCATAAACAATCTTTCTTTCTATCTATGTCCCATAGATGTTTAAGAATAGTTGCTTTGTTCCAAGTGCATAGTTTCATTATATTAAGTCCTCTTGCTGCTCCTGGTAGGCAAATGTTTGCCCAAGATACTAGATCTTTCTTTGATACTGTTACAACACCAGTCCATAGAAAAGTTCTACAGAGTTGTTCAATTGTGTTGATTACCTTCTTGGGTAAAAGAAAAATCTAAGCCCAATAAGCCTATACTCCAAAAAGTACTGCTTTGATTAATTGTAATCTCCCTGCATATGACAGTAGTTTGGCAGACCAAGAGGTGATTTTAGCAGTTATCTTCTCCATTATGGGGAGGTATGCCTTAACTCCAAGTTTTTGAGATGCTAGAGGCACTCCTAGGTATCTGAATGGCAAAGTTCCCTCAATGAATCCCAATGGTTCAATTATGCTTTGCTTTGTATGATCAGTCACCCCAGCAATGTATATGGAACTCTTTTCTAGATTTGCTTGTAGGCCAGATGCCTCATGTAAATTCCTAAAGGCAGCATACATCAATTTGACTGATATTAAGTCAGCTCTACAATACATCAATAAGTCATTAGCAAAGCAAATGTGAATGTTGTTCAGTCTTTCACACCTGGGATGATAATTAAAGTCCACATTTGTTGCCATTTGCTTGAGTTCCCTTCTAAGATACTCCATATCCAATACAAAGAGATAGTATCCCCCTGTCTAAGCCCCCAATGTGCTGGAAAATGTTCAGTTAGCCCACCATGTAAAAGGAAAGAATATGATACTATAGATAAGCATTTCATGATCCATTGCACAAACTTTGCTGGAAACCCCATATCACTTATCAACCTCTCCAAGAAACCCCAATCCAAAGTGTCATATGCCTTTCTTAGGTCCACCTTTAACACACATCTAGGCGAAATCCATTTTCTATTATAGCTCTTGAATATTTCATGACTGACCATGATATTATCAACTATACTCCTACCCTCCACAAAAGCTGATTGATCTTTATCAACAAGACCAGAAATCACTGGCTTCGGTCGATTAGTTAAAACCTTAGCTATGATTTATATAAAGTGGTGCAGCAAGCAATAGGTCTATAATCACTAGCCTTTGTCGGAGCTTTGACTTTAGGAATTAAAGTTATTGATGTAACATTAATAGCATGATGGATCCTACCAGTCTGAAGAAAATGTAGTACAGCTGCTATAACATCCTTTCCAACCACTTTCCAGTTCTTTGTAAAGAATTCAATGGGAAAACCATCCACTCCTGGAGCCTTGTCCTTGGGCATGCTCTTTATGGCCTCCACAATCTCCTCATTTGTTACTTCATGTATGAGCTCTCTTTGAAGCATGATAGTTAGGCATGGACCACCTTTAACCACTACAATATTTAAACATTTCAATTCAGATGCTTTTGTCCCCATCAACCCTTTGAAAATAGAAATAAACTCTGCTTCAATTTGTAAAGGTTCTATTAGCTTTAGACCAGTTTCTTTACAAATGGAGGTAATAGTGTTATGACTAGACCTTATCTTCCATTGGGCATGGAAATATTTGGAGTTGGAGTCCCCAAGTTCAATCCAATTTTCCCTAACTTTTTGCCTAAGTGCAGCCTCTTCAATATTACTCCATTTTGCCAACTCTATGATTGTTTGTTTCTCCTGATCAATAAGCTCTTGATCCAGTTTACTAATATGAAGTTTGCCTTGGATTATCTCCAGATTTTCCCTTAGTACCTGCAGTTTTTGCTTATATGAAGCCATATAGTTGTTTATATCCTTGCTTTGATGTTTTACATTCTTGAGTTTCCCCCACACCTGCTTCATATTAATATTCTCCACACCATCACCCCAAGCATTTCTCAGTCTTTCAGCAAAATCAAGATGCTCCATCATGTTATTGAAAAACCTAAATGGCCTTGGATGAATGTTGTTATACTGCTTACATTTGATCAGGATGGGAGAATGGTCGGATACTGAAGGATTCAAATATTCGACTCTATATGTCCAAACTGTTGCAGCCAAACCATATTCCCAAAGGCCCAATCAATCTTACTATAGACTCTCTTATTTCCTCCCTGTTTGTTGCATCAAGTAAAATGCCATCCCACTCCCTTTGTTGGTGTTACGGCAAATGATCAATAACATTTTGGAATCGCTGCACCTCTTGTTGAGTGACGGGAGATCCCAATCTATCATCAGAGCTCAGAACACTGTTAAAGTCCCCACTTATAATCCAAGGAAGTTGGTTTCGCAAAGTTAATTGCATAAAATTATACCATAGCATTTCTTTCTTCTGCAGTTCAAGCATAGACAACAATATAATATAATCTCAGTTAGAGTCCTAGTTCTTCCACTTGGCAATGAATGAATTGCTCCAGTATATCAAGTATTTGTAACTTCAATGTTGATTTCCACATAAGCCAAATTCTTCCATTTGCATCATCCTTGTAATTATTTACACTAGACCAACCATATGCTACTCTATTAATAATTTGTGCAGCTCTCTTTACATTAACCCTTGTTTCCAGGCATCCCATTATAGTTATTCTATGCTTATTCAGAAAGAGTTTCAGCTCTTTTTGTTTGTGGCCTTGATTAAGGCCCCTTATATTCCAAGTAGTGAGTATCATGTTAGAAGGAATGGCATATAGTTTCCAGTACTCTTCTCGTTACCCTGCATTGCTACCTCTTCAATCAGTGTGTCATCTGCTATCTCTTCAACATATTGCTTACCCTCGCTCTGGCCAGGATCTATCACATGTTGATCTGTAGGAATTTGGTGTATCTCTTCTATAATCTCACTTGCATCTTGAGGTTTAACATGTATCTATTTGGCCACCAATTTCCTATTAACATCCTTCATCTTCCCCTTCTAATGGTCAACTTTTACTCCCCCTCCCATGTCCTTCTCCTTGGAGGAATGTTTGTACCAACAGTCATTCTCCTTATGCCCAAGTCTGATGCATTGATTACAAAACTTGGATTTCCATTCATACTCAATATTCTGATCCCATGGACCAGAAGGTGTTTCCAGTACTATGACATCAAACAAGCTCTTAGCCAAGTCCACCTCAATCAATACCCTGGCATATGATATTTTTTCAGCATTTACAGTGAACCCATCAATGTATAATGGTATCCCAATTGCACTAGCAAGCTTACTCAAGGCTCTAACAGACCAGTACCCCACAGGTAAGCTAGGAAATTTCACCCAAATTGGAATTTGATTATACATTTCAGCATTCTATTCAAAGTCCAGCTCCCAATTTCGTAGAATCATTTGTTTGCTACCATAGAAATATGGCCCTGTTTGCATCACATTTTCTCTATCAATGGTGTTTTGGAACCTAAAAACATAGTACCCATCATCATGGTACATAATCTTAGGTAGTCCAACAAAACCCCATACTTTCTGATAAATTTTGTCATTTGTGCTTCAGAAGGGTTTCCCCCAATAACATACCCTATTAGTGCATTTTCCCACTCCTTAACTTAGAATCAGATATCCTCCTCCTCAATCTAAACAGTAAATATACACTCCTTAATCACAGGGGGGATAAAGTTCAGGGTCTTACCATTACTGTGATTTCCTTTCACTTGTTCTGGAGCATCAGAAGTAGGTTGTATAGACATGCCTGTATCAGAAAACTGCAATCGTCTCTTCAGCGTGCCCTTTTTGTCCACATCTCCCAGTTGCATTTCATCATCTAAGCTTCTGGCATCATTCTCCTTCATTGTCACCTGGTACTTCAAAGGTACAAAATCCCCAAAAGTAAGGGGTGACAGCTTATGAGTTGCTCCAATAGCTGGTATGACGGTTTTGGGTGTGTGCGTAGGTGGTGATTGTCGCCAACGGGCCATCAGTGAAGTATTCTTAGCTCACAATTGCTACCTTGCTATTGCACGCTGAGAGCTTTCTCTAAACATGCACTGAGAAGTGTGTTTGTGTGGATGTATGAGGAAGTTCAAATTGCATGAATCTTGCGTGAACTTCTAACATATATTTGTGACTAATTGTGTACATATTTTGAGACTTGCAATGGCCATTGCACGCAATCTTAAGTTTGTAAAATAATGTCCAATGATTGTGTTTGAAGTGCCTTATGTGGTGAGGATTTCATGAATGGCATGTGTGTGGATTCCTAAAATTTGTCTTGTTAGTCTATTGTCTAAATTTGGTGAATGCAAGAAATGATCTTAGGCACAAGTTTTGAGAGTGAGCCCAAATTTCATACCCACATTATGTCTACCTTATGAGGATTTTCACCCATATTGGCATAAATTGAGCCTAATCCATTTGTTGGAAAACATGATGAAACCTCTTGGCCTTAAAATGTCATTCCCTTCGAATCCAAAAATTATTTTTGAAGTATTGGTTTGTATGAATAAACAAGTGTAGTAAGGAAGAAGAAAAGTGTTCTAGTGAAAAAAAGTGTGAGACTCATCTTTGGTTCTTAAAGCAAAAAGATGGAACCCATCAATATAAAAAAAATGAAAAGAAAAAAAATGTGTCATAAATTGATTTTTATAATATTTTTATGGTATGTGATTGAATAAAAGGGGTTTGTAATAAGTCCAATAAGAAAATAATGTTGTGAATCAAATGAGGTTGAGTCTCTATGTCAAAGGGATGAAAGAAAATGAGAAGAGGTGAAGTTGAGAACAATAATGCTTCGAAAATGTGAAGTCACTATGAACAAAATTGATCAAACATTTTCCCTCAGCCCCGTTACAAGCCTGAAAGGGGCCTTTTAGATCTTTCTAAATCCAGACGATGTGATGATTGAAAAATATGGGAAAACCTATGGGTTGAAACATGTATGCATTTATCTTTATGAGTGTGAGAGTTCTGTTGATTCCAAACTTAATTATTGATGTGCTTTGTGAGAGCATGAAACCGTCTTTTATTGTGAGAGAACTTGAATACTTTTATTGAAGCATAGCTTTGTATCATGAGTCAGAATTTGTGATCTTAGACTTAAATTAATACCGGCTAGTGATCATTTAAGGATTTTTGTGCACAATTGAAAATTCCATAAACTTGAAGTTACCCTTGTAATAGCACTTGCACGTTGGCTCGCAAGAAGCACTGTTTGTAAACACCCTTGTTGAACTGATTGAATTCTTGATTTACTTGAGGACAAACAAAAATTTAAGTAAGGGTTCTTGATAAGTCAGAAAATTTTTGGACTCATGTAAGGATTTTTAGTTCAACAAATAGCATCCTTAAATTCATTTTATGTCCATATCTTATGTTTAACTCTTGTTTTGAAGGTATGAATACCCTAAGGAAAATGCAATGACAAATACATGCAAAAAGAAGCCAAAAACAAAGAAAATCAAAGAAAATTTGAAATTGATGCTCGTTGGAGGCATTTGGCAACTCGCCAAATGTTTCAAATCTCACCGAAAGTGACAGATCTTACACTGAAAAGCTAAGGGCAGGTCGGTGAGAAGAAGTACGAAATAGCAACTCGACAAACTCTGTCGTCGGGGCAATATAAGCTCAATGAAATTGACAAAAGAGATGAGCTGAAATAGAAATCATAAAGGTAATCGTAGGTGATATTTGACGACTCACTGAACGTGAACGACGATGTTCATCGGGCTCGCCTACTGTGGTTCAAACACCTAAAGCCTGAAATCAAGGACGAAAAGCTAAGAAGAAGTACCAGTCGGCAACTCGCGGAGTCAGTCAATGACTCGCCAAGTGATACACCCAAATTACACCTCCCTAAAGACGTATAAGTGGTCATTGCCAAATAAAGAACCTAACTGAGGTTAGGATCTATCCTACAAGGAATATGGTCTAGACTTAGGCTAAATCACATTTAGTTGTACTTTTAGTCAGGTTTATTTTTGTAAAAGGGGGGATTTTTAATTAAAGTAATAGTTGATTGATTTTTAGTAACAAGTAGCATTCGCAATTTGCAATATCAATATGAGATGAAAACTAGGGCACATGCGTTCCCCACATGTTTTAACGCATTAATCCTAATAATAGTAACTTTTTCCTAGTTTTAGCATGCAAGGTTGGTAAGTTAGGTATCTCCTAAGTGTTTGATCGTCCAAGTAGGGAATTTCACCAAGCAACTTGGTCGTTCTACGGGTGTATGTTTTACTAACCCTTACCCTTAACCCAGATTATCCCTCGCAGTAGGTGGGTAAGGCTATTAGATAGCGGATTATCCCGCTAAATCTTGGTTGTTAAAGCCCTTTTTTATTCATTACTTCCTTGGTTGGGCAAGTAGGAATGAGGTGAGCTCTAACGTTGCGCACCATTTAAAAGCATTCAAAACGAAAGGATTATCAATACAGGCATAAATACTATTTCAGAATTACTTAATTATTAATCTTACCTTGTTAATTACTCATGGTTCCCACAACCCTAGTTGTGGATTTAGCTATTCATTCTTGAATTATCACAAATTATAATAGGATTAATAATATAAATCATGAACTTACAATTAGAATAGATTAAATCTGGAATCTTGAATTGAAGAACAAACGCAAATTGCATAAACCAAACATTAACAATTAAAAGCCAAAAGTGTTTGCAAAAATAATTCCCAAAGCTAAAACAAAGTATCACAAAAAGTCTAACAACCCAAAAAACAAAAATTAAAACCAATATTTATTGAAAATAAATCCTAAACCAAGTAGGAAAAGGAAGATAGGGGAAATTCAGTGTGGGCAGTTCCGTCGACAGGTGGCCACATGCGATGTGTCACACAAACGACAGCACGTGGGTACCACTGTTTCTTAGAAGTTGGCCAAAAATCATGTGGATGTCAACGACAGTTATGACCTACGGCTTGTAGGTCTAAGCACATTCCACCTTTTTGACTCGTTGTTCATGTACTAGAACTCATCTTCTCTTAAGTCATCGACAATCCGCCATCCGACTCATGGCTCGACAATAGCCTTCGTGGTTCCACACTTAGTCCATTTTCCTAGAAGCTTCATCCACGCCTTCCACCTACGGCTCGTCAAATGAATGATGACTCATAGGTGGGCTCGTTTGTTGCCTACTTACAGCAATTTCAAACACTTTTAAAACCACTGCTCCAAAACCTATTTCCTGCAAAATTAGATCAAAATACCATCACATCTAATAACAAAATGCCTAAGATTCATGCAAAAATCCAAGTTAAAAGCATCAAAAATACCATAAACTCATGATATATCAACACCTTCAACTTAAAATTATTGTGTGTCCTCAAGCCACACAACAAACTCTAAACGACACTCATGCAGAAGCAACACACACTCAAGCAATCACATGGCATTTTCTAACAATCACCCTCTTTAGTTATTTTCAACATAGTGCAAATCATTTATTTAGACTCAACAACCTAACTCATGCGGATCAAAACATTACATAGACATACCAACAAACATGTTTACATACACAGACAACAATAACCAAGATACCAACGCTTCAACAATGTGACTTGTGCCCTTACCACAAGGAAATTCCTTTTTTCACATAGAATTTGTTGTTTTAGTTAGGGACCCAATATACACTCACACTTAGAAGTGAATTCAAACACAATTTGTGTTCAATACCATAGGCTTGCCCTTATTTTCTACTCTTTGACTTTCTTAACTGCTTACTTAGGATCAATATAGGATTTTCCTAGCATGTAACATAGGCTCAGGGTCGGGTGTGCTATATTTGGATATTAAGTGACTTTATTGCCCTCCTTGACATTACATTGGCTATTTTACCTCTTGCATAATCAATAGTGACATCGTCTTGTTTTCTTTTCTTCTCCTTATGATTCATTTAAGCGCGGGTATGACTTTGACTTGACATTCTTGCTTGTTTCATATTTTCTTCATCTTTTTATTCAAGTATTTTCACTCTTTTGTTTCTTTTTTTTCAGTCACGCCATTCTTCACATTTTTGCTCAACTTTTTCTTCTCTACATGTTGTCACACCCCTTTTTGCGCACAGCGGCGAAAGGGTTTTTCCAATTTAAGTGACGGTATTGATTTAGGGATTATTTTATTTTCGTTTCAGAGTCACCACTTGGAATTGAGTTATGGTGTTCCAAGTCACCTTTTTGTATCCCTAATCAATAAGAAATGACTCTTTATATGGTCTGCGAACTAGAAATTCGGGTAAGGAATTTTGTTGACCGATAGGAAGGTATTAGGCATCCCTCGAGTCCCGTGGTTCTAGCACGGTCGCTTTTATTGACTTCTACCTACTTTAAATCATTTGTGGATATATTATTTTCAGGCCATGACTTGTTTGCATTTTTATTGTTGAACTTTTATTTGGTCTCAAATCGGATGCATAACTGCATTCTCGA
>JAJOOG010042725.1:0-10941 GCA_029582565.1 Solanum infundibuliforme
ACGTACGCCCTAGTTTCCTTATCAATTTGATAACAACGAAAGTTTGAATCTTGCTTACTAATTACTTCCATAATTTCCAAAATTTGTTACACAAATTCCCCGCCCCCCCCCCCCTCACCCTTTTACTTATTCGTCTCAGAAATACATTGGTTAAACGAATATAATCTTTATTGAACTTAAGTCTAAACCATATTCCTCGTGGGATCGACCCCAACCTACAAGTTGGATATTTACGTGATAACGATGGCTTATGCTTTTGAAAAGAGGTGTAATTTGAGCGTATCACTACCCAACCCCAACTTTTTGTACAACGATGTTGGCATAAAGTTTATACTAGCTCCCAGATCATATAATCCTCGCGCATAGATGCTCTGTCCTATAGTGATTTGAACCGTAACGCTGCCCAGATCTTTCAGTTTGGTGGGCAACTTATTCTGCAGAGCTGCACTCTTTAGTAAGTGCTATAGTTCGATATTCAATCAGCCTCCTCTTATTTTGCCATGACCTCATTCACATACTTTGCATACCCTGCAAAACATCTACGAACTGCATATTAATGTGAACTTGCTTTAAAACAGAGAAAAACTTACCAAAAACATTCATCCTCTTTTTGCTTTTTCAACTTCTAAGGAAATGGTGGAGGTGGTTTCACTATTGGATGCACTCTTTCCTTTTGTGCAACAGTTTCACTCTCCTTGGACTCCTTCAAATGTAACCCGATGTGTGTATGTACCGCATTCACTTTCCTGGAATTAGGATCAGTGTTTCCCGGCAAACCTCATTGAGGTCGTGAGTTCTGGGTACTAGAAAATTTCCTAAATTGTTTCTCCAGGTTCTGGGTAGCTAACTGGTTATTTCTCACATCAGCAGCAAACTGAGCTTGATTAGCCATGATCTTCTTTAGCATCTCCTCCATGCTCATGTTACCTTGCTGATTATTGGGTTGCTCCCATTGGGCCTACTCTTGGTAACCATGTGCATTCCCCTGGGGTCTATACTGATTTTAATTTCCTCCCCAAGAAAAATTCGGACGATTTCTCCAACTGGGATTGTAGGAGTTCCTATAATTCTGATGACCTCCACGTTGTGCATTACCTACAAAATTTAGAGAATCTCAGTTCGCTCTACATACCTCTGTATTGTGGTCTCCTCCTCCGCAAATTTCACACCATATGGGTGGTTGTTGTACCGCATTTACCTGAGCTGGCTTTTGTCCCAGCAATAGGTTTCTGAAGTGAGTATTCATCATCTTTTGCATCCAGTAATTTGTGCAGTTAATGTTGTCACTCGTTCTGCCTCCAATATTCCATCAGTTTTCTGTACCACAGGTTTAGCTCCTCCTCCATTCCACTCGGGGTTACCTTATGAAATCCTGTTTAGCAGGGTGAACAACTCAGCATAAGTCTTCTCCAAAGCATGTCCACCTACAGCTGAATCATGTAAAATCTTGGTGTTATGTTCCAATCTTTCAATGAAGGTATGGACCAACACCTCGTTAGCTAATGATGGTGCGGACAGCTCAACAACATCGATTTAAACCTGTCCCAAGCCTCATACAAGTTCTCTCCTCTTTTTTGTCGGAAGCGCAGTATGTCACTCCTTCGCTTAGCTGTTTTCCAAGATGGGAAAAACCTAATAAGGAACTTCTATACAAGATCGTCCCATGAGGTTATGGAATTAGCGGGCTCATAATTTGACCATTTTTTTATTCCCCTTAGTAGAGAAAAGGGAAATAAAGTGAGCCTCACGTAATCTTCGTTTACTCCAATTGGAGAGTAAGTGTCACTGATTTCTAGGAAATTGTGGATATGAACTTGTGGATCCCCCTGCAATAAACCAGTGAACTGTCCATTTGTGTGCAATAGCTGCACCATACTATGCTTCAATTCAAATCTTCCACCAGCTTTAGGTTTATGAATGCATAAAGTCAAACTGGTGGTACGTGGGATTGCCACGTCTCTCACTTTAATCTTAGCGATTACTACAAGTTCTTCTCATTCAACTCTTGCTACATGTATCACCGGTTCACTAGTAATAAGAGGGATTGGGTAAGTGAGTCATCTTTGCCTTCTCCGGTAATGAACAAATCTTTCTGATTCAGCTAGAGGCTCTACCAAGTCCTGATCGTCTTCTAGTTTCAAAGTTCAACACAACCTGCAAAATGAATCGCTAAGATCATGTTGTCAACACTTGCTTTTGAACTTCAAAAATTAGACAAATCAAATACTTCCTAATTCTAAAGTCCCTGGCAGCAGCGCCAAAAACTTGTTTTGTCCAATCTCACATGCAAGTGTCGTGGTCGTTCAAGTATTAAAGTAGCTCTTATTAAGAGCCGGGTATCGTACCCAAAGAGACTTACGATTAGAATACTTCGTTTATCCAATACTTTCAATTAAACACAAGTGTTATCCAGATTAAAAGAGTGATTGATTTTTTATAATCAAAAATTTATTTAAAAGATAAACGAAAGCGATTCAATTTCTAAAGGGTTTGAACAATGATTAGGTAAAGTCCAGGGCTATAGCTTACATCAGGAATCATGCACATTATCTTGTTAAATGGATATTTATCAACTATTGAATCAATGATCACAAGGTTAAGTATATGATTATGGTCTCCCAACCTCTGATCGCCTATGATAAATGGCAATTGAACTACATCATTGAGCGGGGATAGGCTGGACCAATTACCGAGCATTGCGATTTCTTCCTGTCTAATGACCAAGCAAGGTCTATAGGTATATTCCTATCCTAGATACAAATTAACTTTGATTCTTAAGAGAAAATCATGCTCCACGTTCTATCCACTTATTCCTCTCTCGAGTTAAATTTAGACAAGAAGTTTATTTCAGTGGTGATCAAGCACGAAATACTAAAACAAGAACATAAGAATGATTCATATGATAGTTAATGTCAATCCATAAAACTTCATTAATGTACAATCATCTTGCAGCCACAACCCTAGAATTAGGGAAATTAGCTACTCATGTCACAAATTTTGATTATGCAATGTATAAATAACATAAGGAAATCAAAAGTAAAAGTGTTTAGAATTGAGCCCTAGAAACAGATGAGAAAGCTCTCCATATCATCGTTCTTTAAAAACCCATAAAAGAATATTTAATAAAATAAAATATTAGTCTATTTATAATTTAGTCAAAATGAACAAATCTGGCAGATGGGGGCACGACGTGGAGTGAGTCTCTAATTCCAATATTTTGGTAATCTTCCTTCTCCGCAACGCGGGTCCATTACGAACCGTTCTATCTCAACTTCAAATTTGTGAACCAAATTTTAACTCCCTCGATGTGGAGAGGACACAGACCACTCTGTCTCACTTATACATAACCGACAAATCATCACATTTCTCTTCGCAATGTGGATAGGATACAGAGTTTCCTTGAGATTTTTACTTAGATCCTTTCATGCTTCCCAATGCCTGTTTCAGTGCTCGTTCCTTTATTTAAGCTCACCTACACAACTAATCATATTGGTTAGTATAAATGCATTCAAATGACTCGACACGACTATAAATTAACAGAAAATGATTCTGAACATAGCCAAAATGTGGGTGTTATTTGCTTCCTAGGCATATAAATACGCCTAAGATTACTATCCCACACATTTGGATAAAAATTAGTGACTCATCCTCCCTAATGCACATGTTTTGATCTTCTTGCTACATTCACAACTTTCTCTTTCCCTTGGGTCCTTCTTTCTGCATATTTTTTCAATTGTACTTAAAACCTTTCCCTCTCTTTTCCTTGAGCCCTTATATTCTACACACCCTTTTTTCTCTCTTTTTTTTCACACTAAACAATAGCCACCCTCAACTTATAGATTTCTCACGAGTAAAGGTGCACGTTGCCCTTATAAGGACCAGGGCCATTATTAAGGTATTTTCCAAATTAGCCACCTTCAACAAAGTCTTTTAACCTTAGTCGAAGTGCACAATGTCCAAGGGTCAAGGGCCAATCACAAATTTAGGAACTTAAGAGGCATCATTTTTCTATCTCTTTTCTTTCTTTACCACCAAACCAAGCATGTTCACCCTATAAACTTTTACCATTGTTTTCACTTTCTCATCTTAACATACTGCATTAAGGATTACTTTGGGATCAAACTAATGGTATCAATAAAAGGGATTCGGTTCAAATCAGCAGTTTAAAACAAAAACAAGGATAAACTGCTCAATGGAGCTATACTAGGGATATTTTATCTCAAAAGGCTAACATAAACAAGACCAATCGAAGAAAGCCTATTATCATCTCCTGAACAAAGCAACACTTTTTATTTTGCTTCAATAACACGCCAGTTAAGTTTTACACTCAAATGCATTACATGGATACTACAATACCTCACCGCTCATGGCACAAGTTCTACTCAAGATGGGTTAATCACAGGACGCACAGTTCATGCAAGGGTTACATTTAAGCGTAAGTTCTAATCATTAAAGTCAGGTACATGAATTCAACTGCATTTATATATCAATTTCCCAACATGCTTTCATACAATCTCCTTTTGGCATTTCAAGCTTCAGCACATACCATACCTACGACTCAATGACCAAAAGTTCCCTTAAGACGATCGTCATCCATCTATCATAGGGCAACGCGACTTAACTACTGATGAGTCCTAGGTTTGGACTCATTTAGGGCTTTATTTATATAAATTCAGTATCCTCAAATGCTTATTTTGTGCCAATAACTTATGTAAAACCATATATTTCCAGGTATATGGATTTGAGGAACAGAGCAAGGACATTAATTTGCAAAAAAGGAACAAAGCTAGTTGAAAGAATGAAGAAACACAGGCCTGGAGATCGCTGAGTCCACTTGGCGAGTCACCAAATGGCCATTTGACCGGTTAAAGTTCCAGTGTACCAAGCCCTGAGGGATGAAATCAAGTTGGCGATGGAAAGGAGCAGTCAGCAAATCGCCGAGTAGTTCCGCGATATAGTGCTAGATCACTCAAATTTATAGGCCTTGAGGATGCTGAATGCCAAGGCAGAAAGGCAATGAAAGTGACCAAAGGGCGGCTCGCCGAGTGGTTCGACGAGCCCGACTAACTTCGCCAAGTGGCTCTTCGCAGCATATTTTTGACGACTATAAATACATTTTTGAATATTTAATTTAGTAATAAAAATATCATAATATCTGAACTGTAGCTGACATTCTGAATACTGAGACACATTTTCTCTAGTTTTTCCTACGCTTTGAAGAATTGAAGTTTTCACTTTAGAGAAATTGGAAGTGGGTCTTTAAGATTCTTCGAATTGGAGCATTTTAAGGACGAATCTACACTTATCCAGTTGATGGATAATCAATTTGGTAATGGTTTTTACCTTTTTATGATGTCTAGCTAAAACCCCAATTCTTGGGGTGTGATTATGTGATTATGGGCTTATTTAGTTTGTGGGTATTGCTAATTGTTAGTTTAAATGCTATTTAGAAGTGAGTTCAATCATTAATTGTGGTTTAATTTAAGAATTGTAGTTGCAAATACAGTTCTACTCTTGTGTTTTTGGCTTGCTCGCGAGAGAGGTTTTAAAACTAAACTTATTGATTGATGGTCAGTGGGTATTGGGTTGAACTGGGTTCATCTCGAGAGAGTGAATCCTAAACCCAATCCCACACATTTAGCTCGAGAGAGTAAATGGACTAAGGTGTGGGTTGTTCTTATTTTGCTTGTTTGTTGATGTTCGAGAGAAATCAACTTGATTCGCGGTAAATTGTTCGAGAGTAAGTTTATCTCCTCTATAGCCTAGCTTACTCACTAAAACATATCTATTTTCTAATAGTTGCAATTATCCATTTGTTTATATTAGCCTATACTCGAATCACATCCTAAGTTCCCATCTCATTATTGTTATTTCGTATTGTTTGCCACTATTTGTAATTGATAATTCCAAACCAAAACCCCCATTTGACAATCATGTCACCTCCTGATTTGAATGATGTCTTTATTCGATAATTTCTAATCCTATGAATGATTTGAACACGTTCATACTTTCCTATTGACTCTCAAACATGTACCGCTCCCTGTGGGATTCGACCCCAACTCATTTAGTTAGGTTTTATACTGACTAGCGATCGTTGACACTTAGAATTAGATGAAATGTTAATCAAAATGGCACCGCTACCTGGGAGTGGTGTTGTTTCAAAATGACAAACCTTTAGTTTTGGTTTGTGTGTTGTTGAAACAGAGGAAATGAGTGTCAACGGAAGCAATGGTAGCCAAGTGGGCCACTAAGATGACATCGGCAATCTCAATGATGTCAATGAGCCGAATGCTAATGACCCTAATCTTGTGGGTGGAGTTGGTGCCATTCGCTTGCCTCCGGTTGAAGGGAACACTGTGTTCCACATTACAAGAACCATGTTGCAACTCTTACAATTGAAGGGGTTGTTTGGTGTATTGGCTCATGAAGATCCCCATGAGCATATAAGGAACTTTGTTGATGTTTGCGGGCCGTTCTCCTTCAAGAACATATTCCAAAAATTGGTCAGGTTGAGGTTGTTCCCATTTTCTTTAATGGGAGAAGCATGTAAGTGGTTGGCTGAATTGCAAAGAGACTCTATCACTTCGTGGGAAGAGCTTGTCACTGCATTTCAAGTGAGATTTTTCCCTCCTTCGAAGATGATGACACTTAGGGACAGCATCCAAAGCTTCATGCGTTTGGAGGGTGAGCTAATTCATGAGACTTGGCTAAGATTTAAGAAGTTGGTGCTACAATGCCTAATTCATGGTTTGCTCGACAACGTTTTGTTGCAATACTTTTACCGAAGCCTTGATTCGGTAAACAAGGGAGTAGCTGACCAACTTTCTCCAGGAGATTTAATGCAACAACCTTACATCATAGCAGCCCATCTCTTGGATGGTATGACCAAAATTAACCTGGCATGGTACACCTGTGAAGATCAGGTCTCCCCTCTTACTTTTAAATTGACAAAGGAGCAGCTTGAGAAACACCAAGAGAGGGACCAAAACATGGTAAATATAATGACCCAACTTGACGTTTTTGCCAAGAATGTTATGGGAGCTGGTGCTATTAGTGTAAATATTGTGGGTGTTGGGTGTGTAAACCCCGACGAGATCAAGTTTGAAGCATTGTATAACGAGGAAGTGAACTTCCTAGCCAACCAAGGAGGTCATTATCGTGCAAACTACCAGAGGCAGGGTGGTAACCAAGGTTGGAACAGGGACGGGGGCTGGAGAGATCGTGATAGAGAGTGGAGGTATCGTAACCCCATTTGGAAGGAAAGAGACGGGGAGAAGGATAGGTAAGTTTCTCCCCACGAGCGTCAAAAGCCCAAATATTCTGAGGGTGGCCGTTCTAAGGATATGCTCTCTTGTATTCTCAACAAGGTTGAAGGGTCCAATAAAATTTTGAAAGAAATGAAGAAATATGTATCGACCCTTAACAAGATGGTTACCTCTCATTTCGACTCTATCAAACAGTTAGAGACCCAAATAGGTCAAATTTCTTCTTATTTAAACCTAAGACAACAAAGGGGGTTGCCTAGTGACACTATGGAAAACCCCAAGAATGAAGTTTGAGTGAGGACTTGCGTTGTGCCATGACGTTAACTAAGGCGCTGCTTGGGTGGCAACCCAAGTTTTTATTTGCTTCCTTTTTGTTTTTGGAATAATCGTATGTTGAAGTGTAGAATATGTTTGAAAAGTGCAGGTTGGCGAGAAAAATGTGCAGTCGGCGACTCGCCGAAGAGGTCGACGAGCTCGACTTGGACCGTCGTTAGACTCAAGAAATCAGAAGATGGAGTCTGTAAAACTTGGCGAGCCCATGGATAAATCGATGAATCGTGGAACAGGTCGGCGATCTCGACCTTGTTTGCCGTTTGGACCCCCACATTAACAAGAGGTCCTATAAAACTCTGCGAGGTAAGTAACCAATCGGCATGTCGCCAAGTGGTTCGGCGAAGAACATTAATGTCGATGATAGGGCAAGAACTAGACGGTTTCTAAAAGGCCAAAGGTTTAAAATTTAAAACTCCTTCACATTCCCTCACTTTTTAACTTCATACAATCACACACACACCCTGTAGTTCCCGTACTTTCACATTTTTACCGCTTTCTAGTCATTGATTTGGTGTTCGGAGTTGGATACTTTGTCGTCTAGCATTACAAATTCTTATATTCGGCATTAAAGGTTGGTTTCTAAACACCAAAACTTGTAATTAGCGGTTAAACTCATTTGCAATCATATTGTTCTTATTGATGTGTGATGGGCCTCTCTAAAATCGTATTTTTGTGCTTCTGTGCCTATGTTAGTTTTGATTCCATGCCTAAATTGCCTAAGTGTTGATTTCCTAAATTTCATGCTTTAGAATTGATCGAAAATTGTTGGGTTGTGATTTATTGTTGTGGAGTCTAGTCGGGTGAAGTCTAAATAACCCAAATTTGTGCTAAATGACGTGCTTTGCCCAATGATATAGTGTTTAAGGTCATTCTTAAGGTCTAAAGTTGTCAAATGGTCAATTTTGGCCAAACCGGGGGAAGTTTAAGTACCCCGGTGGCATGGGTCTAGGATTAATTGAATAAGTGTATGGTTTGATTTTGTTTTCAAGGGCTGCGGGGTTGATTTTGGAAGTCGGGGTTGAAAGTAGGCACGTTGGGCAGTTTGGCGAGCTGGGTCGAGCTCGTCGAACCCCTCGGCGGTTCACCGAATCCCCCTTGATCGCCTTTAATTTCATGCTATTGTTGAGTTTGGGTGCTGTAATTTTTGGCTAGAAGCTTGAGTTCGCCGAGTGCACTCGACGACTCGCCGAATGTCTTCTTTGATCACCCTTTCTACGCCCCCAACCCATAAAATACAATTGGATATTCGGCGGGATAATCTATGCTCACCGAATGTTGACGACGATTCGCCGAAAGGTCCTTCCCATCGCCAACAGACTATTTTTCTGGAAAATTTTTGAGCCAATCCTTTCGGCGAGCCCGATCAAGCTCACCAAAGTGATTCGGTGGCTCGCCGATCTATTTGGTGAGTCTTTCTGTAGTTTATTTTTTGCATTCTTCTTAAATCATTCTTACTTGCTTTGGTGTGTTTGTAGATATAGCTAGACCAAAAGTGGCAGGTAGAGACATGCCGCCCCACAAGAGGGCAAAGGGAATCACAATAAATGAGGATGCAGCTGCATCCTGGACAAAGGCAACCAAGCTTCCTACCACCGATGGTAATGGCAAAGGGAAAGCCAAGACACCTGCATCACCGGAGGCCATCTCCGATAGTGAGGGGATATGTGTCACTCACCTCACCACCTCTGAGAGTGAGGGTGAGCACTAAGACCCTCACACTGTAATTTCTGAGCCTGAGGATGATGAGTTGTTGTCATCCCAGAGAGCTGATCTGCGTTACAAGAGGTTGAATGATCCATCTAGGATCAGGACTCCCCAGGCCACTACTCCTCCTCCCGTTTCAGATCAGGCTGTGATCCCATCACCACCAGCACAAGGTCCTCTCTAGTCTATGAATAGACTGAAGACTGAGGGATTGAGGACCATCATTGAGGAGAAGAGGTTGTCTACTAATGGATTAATAGACATATACCCAGAGATTATGAGCTGCTTAAGGTCTGACAAGTTCCAGATATTCAATAGACCCCGTGGCCCTTACGTTCAAAATTGGGTTCGGGATTCTACAGTGCCTATGAGGCCCTGGTGCCACAAGGGAAGAAGCAGGCCGCTAAGTTCAAGCTGGTTGATTATGTGGTTGTCAGAGGCAAGAAGGTGAAATGTGACAGTGATGACATCAATGCAGTTTTGGAATGCACCAGCAACATCTCCGATGACTATCAATACATGATCAAAACAAAGTCATTGGATACTTGATATACCGTGAGTTTACGGTATTTCTAATACATTTCACTTACAAGTTGTGTGTGTCTAGGTCTTTTTTGTATTGGTTTTTATGTGTTTTTATTGTATTTTGCAGGAAAGATGTTCAGGCGCAGAAGTATGGAGACAGCTGAGAAAAATGCAGAAAAAGGGCATTCATGGAGGTGATCTACGGACCGTAGGTCAATTGACGGTCCGTAGGGGATGATCGTAGATCAGCAGGCAAGGTATGGATGACAAATCAGGGAAATCTGACCAAGTGTGGAAGCACGGTGGCCATTGACAGTCCGTAGATTGATCTACGAACCATACTGATCGATCCGTAGAATGAGACTACGAGAATTCCAATACTTGATTTTTGAAGATTCTAAGTGCGGAGCTATGGAGGGGATTGACGGACCGTAGAACGATCTACGGTCCGTATTGCAAGTCCGTCGTTTGCATCAGAGAAGCTGATTTTTGGAAGTTGAAATATTTTCTAAGTCCTGGCTGATGGAAGGGACTTACGGACCGTAGATCCATCGACGGTCCGTAAGTCAGTCTCGTGGAATGAAGACGCGTACCTGAACAAACTTTCCTTAATTTGTTTCCCTTTTTATTTAGGATTTGTTTTATATAAATAGGGTATGTAAACCTCGTTTTTGGAGGTTAGACAATATTATTCTAGTTTTACTTTGTGACTTTGGAGATTAATTTGCAACTCTAGCAATTATTGAATTCCTAAGTTCGTTTAGAAGATTTTGGCTTTGCAATTCAAGTTAAAATTCTGGGTTTATTATTTTCTTTACGTAAGTTCATGATTCCTTCAACTAGGGTTTATGATTCCTAAAACTATGAATTGTGTTCTTGCTAATATGGGTAACTAAATCCACAACTAGGGTTATGGGAACCATGAGCGATTAACAAAGTATGAATAATAACTAAGCAATTCTTGCATAGTGTCTTGCATGCATTGATAATTCTTTCGTTTAGAAGTCTTTTTAACGAGTGCACGCATTAGAACTCGCCTTGTTGCTACTTGCCGGACCAAGGAGGTAATCAACAAGAAAAGAATTATCAACATAGATTTAGTGTGATACTATCT
>JAJOOG010042726.1:0-10323 GCA_029582565.1 Solanum infundibuliforme
GTCAATATTTTTGGTAAACGTACTCAAATTAAATTTTTTGATATAATGATATGTGTCATATTGAGATTAATTTAACTTGTTATCATAGATTTTGCATTATTTCATTCAAATATGATTTATAAAATTGATATTAATATTTTTGGATTTATATTCGTGCTCTTAGATTTTTAAATGCAACAAATTAATAAATATTTTACTATTGAATAATCATTCAGTTAATAATATTTTGAACATATTGTCAATCAATTACTAACCTAACATTGAACTTGAATGATATATTACCAACAAACTAATACTCAATTAGTAAATTTATTTGAAAAACAAATAATCATATTAACGTATTTAAAGTTTATTACCAACAAGGGTTGTGGTGGAGTGGTAAGTACTCCTTCATCCTTAACCAAGAGGTCTCGGGTTCGATTCCCCTTGGGTACGGAGTCGCCTTTGTTAGGGAGTGCTTTACCCCCCAATGTGGGACTTCCCCGCGTGAATTCAGATTTAGTCGGACTCCAATGTGGGTACCACACACCGGATGGGAAACCCAAAAAAAAATAAAGTACACCGGATGGGAAACCAAAAAATAAAAGTATTTAAAATTTATTGGTAAATTACCAACATAAATTTTCTGTTACTAAAATTGCCAACCAATTACCAATGTATTTGGAAAAGTTTACTATCAGACATTTGTTACTATAATTACCAATGTATTACCAACGAAATCGAATAATGAAGAAAAAAAATTACTAACTCCTTTTCAATTCGTTAGTAAAGGTACTAACAATATACTAACCAAAAATTAGTTGGTGAATTTACCAACGGAAATTTCAGGGCCATGTTTCAAAATTTTGTAACAACATCTTTGGGTGTTTACCAACTGATTTTTGGTTGGCAAGTTTACCAACAAATTAAAATCGATTGGTAATATTTACCGACGAGCCTTTTAGCAATGGATTAATATAAGTTGGCATTTGGTTGGCAACTCAATTTGCCAACCAATTTGATCAATTTACCAACAAATTTTTTTGTTGGTAATTGGGGTTCCTTTTGTAGTTGAGCAAGGTCCAAAGCAAGCAATTGCTTCGCGAATCTGCCCTTCATTCTTCACATGAGATGAATCCTCCAATCTAGACAGATGATCAACTATCCGGTTCTTAGTTCCCATCCTATCTCTTATCTCTAAATCAAACTCTTACAATAGCAGAATCCACCTAATCAGCATCGGCTTGGCATCCTTCTTATTAAACAAGTACCGGATTGCAGCATGATCAGTGTAGAATATAACTTTGGTTCCCACCAAGTATGATCTGAACTTATCAAATGTAAACACTAATGTCAGCATCTCCTTCTCAGTAACTGTATAATTTGACTGGGCTACATCAAGTGTCTTGCTAGCATAGTAGATGGATTGAAACATTTTATCTTTTCGTTGCCCAAGCACTGCCCCAACCGCTATATCACTGGCATCGCATATCAGCTCGAATGGGAGCTCCCAGTTTGGAGCAATCAGAATAAGAACTTCTATTAACTTCTTTTTTAGCAACTCAAATGCCTGCAAACACTTCTTATCAAAGACAAACTTCATCTCTTTCTCTAACAGGCTGCACATAGGTCTTGCAGTCTTAGAGAAGTCCTTGATGAACCTCCTATAGAACCCTACATGGCCTAGAAAACTTCTAACTTCCTTCACTGTGATGGGTGGTGGCAACTTCTCAACAACCTCCACTTTACCTTTGTCAACTTCCAGTCCATTCTCGGAGATTTTGTGTCCCAACACAATCCCCTCTCCAACTAGAAAGTGACACTTCTCCCAGTTCAACACCAGATTGGTTTCTTCACACCTGGCAAGAACCCTGTCAAGATTAGTCAAACAAAGTTCAAAAGACTCACCAAACACTGAGAAATCATCCACGAACACTTCAACAAAATCCTCTATCATATCATGGAAAATTGCCATCATGCATCTTTGAAATGTCGTCGGTGCATTGCATAAGTCGAATGGAACGTGCTTGAACGCATACGTGCCATACGAACAAGTGATGGTAGTCTTCTCTTGGTCCTTTGGTGTAATAACAATCTGATTGTACCCTGAGTAGCCTTCAAGGAAGCAATAGTATTCCTGACCCTCCAATCTATCCAACACCTGATCAATAAAAGGTACCGGGTAATGGTCATTCCTAGTGGCGTCATTTAACTTCCTGTAGTCCATGCAGATGTGCCACCCCGTCACTGTTATTGTGTGTGGGGATTAACTCATTCTTCTCATTAGTTAGCACAGTCATTCCACCCTTCATGGGCACACATTGTACTGGATTCACCCACTTACTATCTGATATGGGGTACACAATCCCTTAATCTAACCACTTGATCACTTTTTTTCTCACCACATCCTTCATCACTGGATTCAATATCTGTTGATGTTGTGCACTCGGTTTATGCCCATCCTCTATGTAGATTTTATGCATGCACAACGCGGGACTAATTCTATGGATGTTGGCCATTTGCCAACCCAAAACTGCGTTTCTCTTCTTCAAAATGATTAAAGTTGCTTCCACTTGTGCATCAGACAATGCTGCAGACAAAATAATCGGTAAAGTTTTAGCTTCACCCAAAAATACATACCTGAGGTGGGCTGGGAATGCTTTTAACTCTAACTAGGGTGTTTCTTCATTAGAGGGCCTGGGTGGAGGACCCAACACCCTATTTAAAGGCTCCTAATGATCTCTGGATGTACCTACAAGTGCCACATCAAGATATTGCACCATTTCCTGTGCCTCAGCATCCCCATAGATATCATCTTCTACTAACACTCGCTTTAAAGGGTCTTAGATGCAATGTATCGAGTCTCTGCCTTAAGATCTATCACAGTTATGGCAGATAACTTTTCATAAACAGCTGGCAACTTTAATGCTTTATACACGTCGAACACTTCCACTTTATCATGGGCCCGCATAGTGAGTTGCCCAACTGCTATATCTATCATAGCCCGCCTAGTAGCCAAGAAAGGTCTTCCTAAGATGAATGGGAACTTAGGATCTGGCTCAAAATTCAGCATAACAAAGTCTACAGGGAATATTAATGATCGTACTTGCACTAACACATCCTCTACAACACCCTCAAACCTAGCAACAAATCTATCAGCCAACTGTAAGATGATGGTAGTAGGTTTAGGACTACTCAACCCCAACTTTTTGTACAAAGAAGTTAGCATCATATTGATACTAGCTCCTAGATCACACAATCCTCGCGCATGAATGCTCTGCCCTATAGTGATATGAACCATAAAGCTACCCGAATCTTTCAGTTTAGTGGGTAACTTATTTTGGACTCTGGAGTTGCACTCTTCAGTAAGTGCAACGATCTCATATTCAGTCAGCCTCATTTTGTTCGCCATAATCTCTTTCACATATTTAGCATACCTAGGTATACCCTGCAAAACATCTACCAATGGTAAGTTAATGTGAACTTGTTTCAAAAGAGAGAGAAACTTACCAAAACATTCATCCTCCTTCTGTTTCTTAAACTTTTGAGGGAATGGAAGAGGTGGTTTCACTATTGGTTGCACTCGTTCTTCTTGTACAACAACTTCGCTCTCCTTGGGTTCACTCTCTTTCATCACAGCTTCAGTGTTTCTTTTCTTAGGAGCTAACTCTTCCAATTGCAAACCACTGCGAGTACCCACCACATTTACTTGCTTGGGATTTGGATCAGTGTTTCCCGACAAACCTCCTTGCGGTCTTGAGTTTTGGGCACTAGAAAACTGCCTGAATTGCTTCTCTAGATTCTATGTAGCCAACTGATTATTTCACACATCAGTAGCTTACTGGGCTTGATCAGCCATGATCTTTTTCAACATCTCCTCCGTGCTCATGTTACTAGACTGCTTATTTGGCTGCTCTCGTTGGATCTGTGGTTGGTACCCTTGTGCATTTCCTTGGGGTCTATACTAATTTTGGCCTTGAGCCTGATTTTGATTTCCACCCCAAGAAAAGTTTGGATGGTTGCGCCAACTCAGGTTGTAAAAGTTTCCATAGTTCTGCAGACCTCCTCCTCGTTGTGCATTACCTACAAAATTAATAGAATCTTGGTTTGCACCACATACCTCTGCACTATGATCACCACCTCCGCAGATCTCACACTAAGTTGGTGGATGTTGAACTGCATTCACCTGTGCGGGCTGTTGTCCCAATGCTAGATTGCTGAAGTGTGTGTTCATCATATTCTGCATTGCAGCAATCTGTGCAGTTAAAGCAGTCACTGCATCTACTTCTAGCATACCTGCAGTTTTTTGTATCACAGGTTTGACCCCTCCTCCGTTCCATTCGGGGTTACCCTGTGAAATCCTGTTCAGCAAGGTGAATAGCTCAGCATATGTCTTCTCCAAAGCCTGACCACCTGCAGCTGAATCAAGTAGAATTTTGGTGTTAGGCTCCAATCCTTCTATGAGGGTATGTACCAACACCTCATTAGATTGAGGATGATGTAGGCAGCTCATCAACATCGATTTAAACCTGTCCCAAGCTTGGTACAAGTTCTCTCCCCCTTACTGTCTAAAACTCAGAATGTCGCTCCTCAACTTAGCTATTTTTCCAGATGGAAAAAATCTGATGAGGAACTTCTGTGCAAGGTCATTCCAGGTGGTAATTGAGTTCGCGGGCTCTGAGTTTAACCATCTTTTTGCTTCCCTAAGCAGAGAAAAGGGAAATAAAGTGAGCCTCATGGAATCCTCATTTACTCAAGTTGGAGTGTAAGTATCACTGATCTCGAGGAAGTTTTGGATGTGGACTATTGGATCCTCGTGCGATAGACTAGTGAACTACCCCATTAGAGTGCAATAGTTGCACCATACTCTGTTTCAGTTCAAGCCTTCCACTAGCTGCAGGTTTCTAAATGCATGATGTCATATTGGTGGTACGTGGGATTGCCATGTCTCTGACCTTCATCTCAGCCATTATTTCAGGTTCCTCTTGCTCAAATCTTGCTACTTTAGATGTTGGTTCACTAGCAACAAGAGGGACTGGGTAAGTAGGTCGTCTTAGCCTTCTTCGGTAGTGCACGAATCATTCTGGTTCAGCTAGATGCGATACCAATCCCTGATCGTCGTCCAGTTTGAAATTCCAATACAGCCTGCAACAATGAAATGCTAAGATCAAGTTGTGAATTGAACTTCAGAAATCAGAAAAATCAGATAATTCCTAATTCTAAAGTCCCCGGCAGCTGCGCCAAAAACTTGTTGTGCCCAAATCGCACACGCAAGTGCACGTGGTCGTTCAAGTATTAAAGTGGCTCTTATAAAGAGCCGGATATCATATCCACATGGACTTACGCTTAGAATCACTTAATTTCTCCAACTTTCAGCTAAGCACAAGTGTTATCAAGATTCCAAAGTGATTTATTTTTATAATTATAAGAATTCACAAAATGTAACAAACACGATTCAATTTCAAGGGTTTAAAAACAATGATTTGGTAAAGTCTAGGGCTGCAACTTCTATCAGGATTCATACAATTAATATAATTTAAAATGGATATTTATCAACTATCGAATCAATGAATCACAGGGTTAAATGTATGATCATGGTCTCCCGACCTCTAATTGCCTACGATAAATGACAGCCTAACCACATCGTTGAGCGGGGATAGGCTGGATCAAGCATCGAGCATTACGATTTCTTCTTGTATAGTGACCAATCATGGTTTCTAGGTATATCCCTATCCTAGATACAAATTAACCATAATTATTAAGAGAAAATCATGCTCCTTATTTCCCACGTTCTATCCTCTTATTTCTCTCCCGAGTTCAATTTGGACAATGTGTTTATTTCAATGGTGATCAATCACGAAATACGAAAAACAAGAATATAAGAAAGATTCATATGATAATTGATATTAAACCAATGAAAACTTAATAGATTACAATCATCCTGTAGCCACAACTCTAGAACTAGGGTATGTAGCTACTCATAATCAAAGATTCGATCAAACAATGTTTAAGTATCATAGAAAGATCGAAAGTAAAAGAGTTTAGGAAAGAACCCTAAAAATTGATGAAATAGCTCTCCAAGTTGTCATTCTTCAAAACCCAGAAAAAGAATAATTTAATAAAATAAAGTATTGGACCGCCGATTGGATGATCAAAGCCAAACTTTTCTTCAGCTTGAGCTAACAAGTTTTGAAATAAAGGCTAGCTCAGGTATGATACTGGCATGACGAATCACTTCTTCTGGCTCTCTCCAACATGTACTGTGCAATGTCCTTTTGGAACACCTCCAAATGTTGAAGGCCTCTTTAGAATTCGATTAGCCAGAATAAATGGATTCATTTTGGTATCCATTATCTCAAGAAATAAGATGTAACTTGTTGCGCCCAAATGCACACGCAAGTGTACATGGTCACTCAATTAATACAGTGACTCTTTCGAGTTGGATTATCGAACCCAAAGGACTTCAAATCATTAAACACTAACTTTGTTGTAACTAAAATAAATTTACTTATGTGCCAGAAAGGTTCAACAGTTTCTTTAAAGTAACACCATTAACATAATTTTCAATTATTAACTATTAACAATTAAATCAGTTGCAAACGGGATTTCACAATTTGGGAGAAATTCCAGGCTTTTAGCATGCACCGATTTCAAGTATAATAAAAATTATGCCAGCATTCGATAGGTTATCCTCATTATTGATTCACAAGGTTGAATTTACGATCATGGTCTCCCGAACTCTAATCGCCTACCACCATTGACAGCCTAACTACATTGTGGAGTGGGGATAGACATGAACCAATCGCGGAGCATTACACTATAATCTTGTATATTATCCAAACGAGGCCTATAGGTATATTTCTATTCTAAAGGTGAAACACTCTATGTTTTTACCCTAGAATGAACACGTTCCTCGCATTCCTTGGTTTATCCCTCCATTCGTCTTCCGAGTTCAAGAGAGGACAAAAAGTTTATTTCAATGTTGATCAGACATCAAAATAGTAAAATCTAGAATGTAAGCATAAATCATAGAAAGCCCGTCTCATGCTAGTGTTAAACAATATTATGCCATCAATCGTAGCTACAACCCTAGAATAAGGGAATTTAGCTACTCATAATATGATTCATCATAAAATAATGTTCAAAGATCATTAAAATGTTTACCAAAATGAAAGAGTAGAAGAAAAACCCTAGAATTCGTCAGCGAAAATCGCCCAAATCGCGTTCTCCTCATTTTTTTGAAAAAATGAATAATGATAAATGTGAAATAAAACACGTGATAAGAATCTGGAGTCCAGGTCCGCGACGTGGACTTGTTCCCTCGCTTCACATTTTTAGAAGTTCATTCCTCCTCCGCGATGCGCCTATATCGCACACTTCATTGTTTTGTGCACTTCGTTTGCCACACTTATCTACCAACTCCGCGATGCGAAAATGCTCCCATACAATGCATTTTTCCAGCTTCTTGGCCATTTCTCCTTAGCAACTTCAATTTCTATTTTCCTTTTCTTAGATGGCTTCCTTTTTCGCTCCTTTTCCTTGCTTTTCCCCCTACAACCACCTAATCATATTAGTTAGAGGACAGACAATCAAATTACTCTAAAATTGCAATTCAAACTAGGAATTTGCTCTCAAACTTGACTATAAATATGGGATAAATTGATTATTAGACACATAAATACGCCTAAGATTATAACTCCAACTGATGAAGGAAAACAAAAGACCAAGAACTTTGAGAATTGCACAGAAAATATAAGTTTTTTTTAATGTCAAGATACTTCATTTCTTTTTCTTCTCTCTTTTGTTTTCATCTTACAAGTTTATGTACGGATGTGCAGTTAAAAACACATTTTCTTACTTTTTCTCAACATTCCTCGACTTCTCTTGTTGATTTCTCTGTCAAATCACGAATTTGTAGCAACTTTTTTTGTAAAACGATCTCTTTCTATTAAAGCGAGAGATGAAAGAGAAACGAGATGATATATATGTATATTTCCCAATCCTAACAAATATTCATTAATAAAAATATGTAAATATATAATTATAAGTTATATATTTATTATTTTGAATAGACATAACAGTTACCAACTTCCTAAACCGTTGTGTTGTTTTATGAAAGACATAACTCCTCCATAAAAATGATAGATTTCCTAAATCTCTTTTTCTCTCTCTCTCTCTCTCTCTCTCTCTCTATATATATATATATATATGTTAGAAATGATGTTCGAAACCCTACATTGTTTGTAATGGCCGCCGATACTCTTTCTGATTCCGATCAAATATTTTCCAAGTTACCAGAAGACATCATCGAGAAAATCCTGTCTTGTGTAACTCTGAAACAGAGACCAATAGTTTCTCTTGTTTCCAAAAAATGGCAGCAAATAATAAAATCATTTAACGACGATCTCAATTTAGTCCACAAATATTCTTCAAAGATAGCCTGTGGATACTGCGGCTCCTCTCAATTGGACTGTCATGCGTCCTGTTTATGCTCCGACACTAATCTCTACCATGTCGATCCATTTATTAAACTTGCTGCAGACAACATCAGTTTCAAAGAGCTTTATTTGTTCATACCACCTACTTTTAGGTATTGTGCGTCTTCCGGAATTTTAGATTCCAAATTTTTAACCATTCTCCATATAAAAGGAAATTGCAACATGAATATTATTCGAAAATTTAATGTAATGCCTTCATTGAAAGAGTTGTATTTTCATTATGTTTGCATTTTTTCGCACGCCTTCTCCAATTTTATACCCAAGTGTCCTCTCCTTGTTCTGTTAACTTTGATAAATTGTGACAACCTTAATGAATTAACAGTCCCCCATCTCAATTATCTCGAAAAGCTTCATGTCAATACTCGCAAAAAAATTACAAAAATTGAAGTAAAAGCTCAAAATCTCCTTGAGTTTCACTTGTGTTGTCCAGCCTTTAGCAAACTTGATCTGTCCGCTTCTACTAAACTACAACTCCTCCATATAGATTCTACAAATGTTCCCGACTCATTTCCTCATGACATTTTCTCGACATTCCCATCTCTAAAATACTTATATCTTATATTATGTAGAGGATTGAAAAAAATCAAAATTGTGAGTCCTCTATTGGAGAGTTTGACATTGAATAACATCATTGACTTGGACGAAGCATTCATAGCTACTCCTAATTTACAATTGTTCAACGTAATATATAGCTTTAAATTCCAAACCCCGTGTCCCATAGTGGGATCAAGGCAAATGGAAGTTGAGATGGGTGCTCGTGCAACCAATAACTTGCTTGAGTTGAGAACTTTTGCTGAAAATTTGGGTGAAAATATCACGTTGTCTTTGGAAACTGACACAACTGGAGCAAAGGTATGTACTTACATCTTTAGTATTTTTCAATTCGATTTCCTTTCATGTTTGACAAGTCATTTTGTGTTGAATATTATTTTTCATTGTCTATGAAGGGAGTAACATTTCAGCCAGGAAACCTTGGACCACTTTGTATCAAGTGCATAAATTTGGTAATACAATCTTCATTTAAACCAAGATATGAATCTTTTCTTGCTGAACTTTTTGGTTACTTCCATCCGCGGACCTTGGTAGTGACAGTGAATTCAGATGCCCGCAAACATGACTTTATACAGGTATTCTACAATATTATAATCACTTCATTTTTCACCTTAATAATTTCCCATCTTCACTTATGTTATGAATTTGTAGGTCCTAATGAATGAGCTGGAAGGCTGGAATAGAGACGACACTAAACGTTACAAACGTAGCGAGTACATATTTTGGTACAATGCATTGAAACGCTTTACAGTCCTTGGATCAACTGCATTTGCAGGACAAGAAAGGGAAGCCAGGTGTGATAGGTCCACGCTATGTGCTGGGTCAGGGGAAGGGTCGAACCAGAAGGGGTTATCAGTAGACTTACCCAACATTTCTACAATTACAAAACAAGAAAGGGAAGCCCGAAATGGTAAGCGCCCGCTCTGTGCAGGATCTGAGGAAGGACGGGAACAACAATGCATATTGTTCGTAGCCTTACCTAACCTTTCTACAATAACAAGAGAAGGCGCTTATCAAATTAAGTTGCAGTTTGAGTGGTAATTGTCACATAACAAACATTTGTTTAGTTATTTATATATAGCTAAATTAATGGATAATGTTGTAACTTTTATGCAGGTATAATTGAATCAGAATTGCAACTAAGCAAAAGTAGTTCTATGTTGGTGGAACATAGTATTAGTGTGCAACTTACAAACCTAGGCAAATTTAGAAGGTTTTTTTTTCTAATGTACTATCCCTTAGTGTTACAAATATATATATATATATATATATATATATATATATATATATATAT
>JAJOOG010042727.1:0-13939 GCA_029582565.1 Solanum infundibuliforme
TGTATGTAGAGGTGTGCGTTGGACAAGTATTTTGTAAATGAGCTTGACTCTTGTTCTATGATGTCATTTTGAAATGGTTTGCCCTTAGTCCCTATTTCCCGTTAATTAATGTTTAATGTACTTCCGCGACCGATTAAGTGTGATGACAAGCTTGAGAGGCTTGTTTGGGGTTCCTTCGGGTTCCTCATTCGCCATGTCACGTCTAGGCCCTAGGCTTGGGTCGTGACACTTATGGAGACTGAGGAGGCCATGGTAGATGCAGCTGTGCAGGCTTCTTTGTCAGATACACCCTTGGTTGACCCTAATCAAGTTGTTGATTCGGTGGATGTGACTCCGGGTACTGAGACCTAGGACCAGATTGATGCACCGGGCTCTGATGTCCCGACAGATGAAGCGACTATTTAGAAAGGATCCCCATTTTACCTCCCTCTTTGTCTTATTTTTATTGACTGTTGGCTATTTTATTTTTTGCATTTGAGGACAAATAGCTTTTGTTTGTGGTGGAGTGAGGCCAACATTTTGTGATTATTGCTTTGTTCGTACATTTGGGTTTTGTGATATATATTGTGTTAACACTGTTTTTGTGGATTATTGAACTTGTGGCTCCTTGTTTTAATTGTAAATAATTTTTGGACACTTCCGAAAAAGCTTTTGCCACCTCTTGTTTCTGTTTGAATGTGGTTGTTCTCTTGCAAATTTGAGTATCACTCTTGATCAATACTGATGACTTGAATAGTGCTCATAATCGAAAAAAATGAAAGTGCGGCTACGATAAGGCCAAATGAAGTGGCATAGACAATATGTGAACTTTTTGCATCTCGTTATGACTAGCTAAGTATCAAATTGAGTCTCTTGTGATGAATATTGCACACTAGCGAAAGTGTGGAGTCTTGTTTGACATTGGTGTGAATGCCTTGTGTGATGAGCTTACCGTGAACCATGTGTGATGACACCTAGAATTTACCACGTTGGTCCGATTGACTAAGTGATGCAATCTCTTGAAATGATCTGAGGCAACTTTAAAGAGTGAAACAATTTGACAATATACCTCTTTTGTGACCTACCTTGTGAGTGTGTGAACTTTGCTTGAACACCTTTTGAGCCGTAATCTTTCCTTGGAAGAAACTTGATGCAAATTTTGACCTTTCTTTATCCCTTCACTCTTAATCCTCAAGATTTGTGGTTCGTGTGAACAACCAACTTAGGCCAAAAGCCTAAGTTGGGGTTGTGGTGAAAAGAGAAGGTAAATCAAGAACTGCAAAGAAGTCTCCTTTACCCATTGTTTTGAAAAAGATGGAACCCCTCCATACAAAAAAAAAGAGAAGAGAAAAATGAAAAAGAAAAAGAAAAAGAATGAAAGGGAATAAAAAAGTTGTGAAGATGCAAAAAGAAATGGGGTGTCCAACAGTCCATTGAAAGTGGATAATTGGGTGACTTTTGAGCATGAGTAAATAAAATGATGAGGAGAAGGAAAGAAAGTGTTGTTCACACCACATTTCATGAGGATAGAAGTCACTGAGCCTAAATGACCATACCTTTACACTCAGCCCCGTTACAAGCCTTGAAAAGACCTTTTGGATCTTGAGTGAGCTCAAACAAGTGTTGATTGGAAAATACGGGCAAACCTATGAGTGTAATCATGCATTGTGTTCATCTTTGTGAGTGTCAGTGTTGATAGTGATTCCAGAGCTATAAATTGTTGAACCATTGTGCGTGAATGTGGAATTATTCTTTCTTTGAGGGCATTTGAGTACCTTTGTTGAGTTTGAACTTGCATTTGAAGCAAGAATTGTGAACTTGAGAATCTTTGATAATAGTGAGTCACAACTTGAATCTTTGAGTGCACAATTGATCCTTCCATGAGTAACTTGAGTCTTTTTGTGTGCATTCATGATTAAGTCTTGTGTAGCACTATTTGAGACATCCTTTTTGAACTGCTAACCTTGAGTTATACTTGAGGACAAACAAAAGTTTAAGTTGGGAGTATTGATGAGTCCAAGATTTGGACTCATTTGGTGATTTATTTGGATAGATTTAGTGTCCTCAAATGCTCATTTTGTGCCAATAACTGATGTAAAATCCTTGATTTCCAGGTATTTGGATTGAGGAACAAATCATGGAAACTAACGAGCAAAAAGGAACAAGGCAACTGAAAGAACAAAGAAAAGAAAGCATGTTGATCGCTTAATCCATTGGGCGAGTCACCGAGTGGCTATTACCTCACCTAAAGTTCCACTGTGCCAAGCCCTGAAGGATAAAATCAAGTCGGCGATAGAAAGGAGCAGTTGGCGTGTCGCTGAACGGTTCCGCAATGTAATGTTGGATCGCCCAAAGTTACAGAACTTGAAGATGATGAAGGCCAAAGCAAAAAGGCGATGGAACTGATCAAAAAGTTGATCGCCGAGGTGGTCGGCTATCCCGACTTATTGCACCGAATGGTCCTTCGCAACATATTTTTTGTGACTATAGATACATTTTCAAACATTATGTTTAGTATAAAATTTTATTCTGAACATTCATTATAATAATTTTTGAGTTTGAACTCTGAGTATTGAAACAAAACTTTTCCTTAGCTTTGAAGAATTGAAGTTTTCCATTTTTGAGAACTTGGAAGTGGATCTTTGAGATTTTTCAATTTGTACCTTTGTAAAGATGAATTTGATCTTACCCAGTTGATGGAAACACAATTTGGTAACGATTTCTGTCTTTTTATGATGTCTAGCTAAAACTCCAATTTTTTGGGTGTGAGTATGTGATTATGGGTTGATTTAGCTGCTGGGTATTGCTAATTGTTAGTTTAAATATTGTCTAGAAGTGATTTCATTCAGTAACTGAGGTTGAAATTAAAGTATTGTAGTTGTGAATGCATTCCTCCCTTCGTGTTTTTGGCTTGCTCGAGAGAGAGGCCTTAAAACGAAGATTACTGAATTGATAGTCAGTGGGTATTGTGTTGTCATGCAACTCGAGAGAGTGAATCGTAAACCCTTATCCACACATTCAGCTTGAGAGAGTGAATGGACTAAAGCGTAGGTTGTTCTTACTTGCGTGCTTGTTGGTGTTCGAGAGAAACCAACTTGAATCTGGGTAAATTGTTCAAGAGAAAGTTTATCCCTACTAAAGTCTAACTGATTGACTTATTTACAGTTATTTACTAACAGTTGCAATTACCCATTGGTCTATATTAGCTTATAATCCAATCACATCCCAAGAACCCGTCTCAATCTTGTTATTTTCATGTTATTTGTTGTTGTTGTAGCTGATAGTTAAAACCAACACCCCCTTATTTGAAACTTGTGTCAACCCTTAATTTGAATTATGTTTTTATTCGATAATATTTATTCCTATGATTGACTTGAGTATGTTCGTACTTGCCTATTGATTCTCAAACATGTATCGCTCCTTGTGGGATTCGACCCCAACTCACTTAGTTTGGTTATATTAATGACTAACGATCGTTGGCACTTAGAATTGGAAAAATTGTCATGATACGTGAAATCGCATCTCAACTAAGTGGATCAGCTAAGCTATGCATAAAATCTATAAGGAATCATCTAAAAAGTATGACCCTTTACCTATGCTGGCATACATGGTTTATTAGGATTTTGAGTTATCTGAATTCATCCCCATATCAGTGCTCAATCCTACTTCCAATAATATATATAACTCATGTTCATATCTTTAAAAAGATCTCTTCCTCTGCTTTGAGATAATTGCTCACACTATCCTCTTAAAAGAGGTAACTACTCTTGAAATTTCTTAAGCTCATAACTCATTTGGAAATCAAAGTTTCTCTTTTATCAATGTAAAAACCGATAAATTTGGGAATACTTAGTTCCCTTATACTCTTGCTCAATTCATACTTAAAAAATCTTACTCAAAATCATATTTTAATATGATCATTGATGAATCGGTAAGTCATACTGCACAAATATTGATGGTATATCTAGATACCATACTGCTCATACATTGATGGCATATTCGATCGTCATACTAATCATGTTTTAGAAACTATTTTCTCAAACTCATCTTTACTTTCTCAAAATTCTTTTTAAGAACTCAAGTGTTGATTTTGAAATGCTTTTCAAAAATTTTAACTCAAATAATAGGGGTCATGCAGAATTATGGACATAAACAACTCAACTGAGGGGTTTTAATAGCAATATGGAAACTCAATACTGAGAACGCAAGGACTCAAGAACTCGGAACTCAAAACTCAACAATACTACTCATCTAAAAAATACACATTTCATGTGATTCATGTTGAAAGATAAACATGAACGAATCAACTTAAGAAATGCATAGCATATAGCAAATCAATAATTAGGAATATAATTTCAAAAAGAAAGAGGAACTTGAGAACTCAAAAACATCTCATCTCAAAAATACTCAAATCTAGGGGCAGAATCCGAGATATCTCTTGATTTGAAAGTAGATTTAGGGCATCAGGACGAACTAGTCCAACACAATGATAGCTTTACATACCTGGAAGAACAAGATTATTGAAGAATCTTGAGATATCTTGAAGAAGTACTTGATTATAAGCCTTGAAATCCTAGCTTGAAGGAGAAAAATCAAAAAAACCTTTCTTGAGATTCTTGAATTAGTTTCTTGAAATCTCTATGGCCAAGAATTGTTATTTTCATTAGTAATTCATAATTGTATAAGGGAATTTGAGTTGGAAAGAATGTAATTCATGGAGAAAGACTTACCTTGAAGAAATATCTTGAATAAGATTGAAAGAATCTTGAATGTGTCTTCTACTTTGATTTTTCCTTAGGGTTTTGCCTTAGGATTTGAGAGAGAAGAGAATGATGAATTAAGACATGAAAATTGATTGTTTTGGGTCTTTAATTAGTCAAGAAATTCGTATAGGGTTTTCTTGGAGGTAAAAAGACAACAAAAGACCCTTCTTAATGTTTTCCCGTCGGCTAATTCGTCACGGCACTATATCAGGTTACTAAAATTGTCATAACTTTTTACTCAAACCTCGGATTGTTCAAAAATGTGTGGCGTTAGAAAATAGATTTAAATTCCTTTTATTTGATAGGTTATGAGCCATGTAACTCTCTAAACTCTAAGATATATGGTCATTTGAATTTGACCCAATTAGGATGTTACATCAAAACTTAATCGATAAGAAAACTTTCAACTCTACTTTGTGCTAGCAGTTTCTAGTGACCTTAATTTATATCCAAAATAAGTCCCAAACTAAAGAATTTACGTTTACACATAGGAGAAATTTAAGAATCACCCGATATGACCCTACAAGTAAATGAAGAATGGTTCGAGTTTTAACATAGAGATTTTTGGGGTGTTACAGAATGTAGTAAGTATGATAGCAATGCATAAGGGTTATGACATTATGCTAAAAAGAGACATTACATGACACACAATGACCAAGCTAAATCATAAGATAACATATTATTATAAACATAAGTCATAATCATGGTCAATGCAAACTAAACATCTTTAGAGCACATGTGAGATACTTTTAGAAAGTAACCTTCGTTCATTATTGTGGGAAGTTTACCTTTAACCGACATACACCATGTGAGCTATAACATGGATTCCATCAATGGTGGGGGTATAGGGTAACAAAATAATTTTTTTTTATGTATTAAATATTTTTTTTATATAATAATAATATTGGGGTGGGGTGGGGTGGTAGGGGTTGAGGTATTAATAATTTAACTTTGATTTAATTTTTTTTGGCTTTAGGAAATTAATGTGGGTTACAACCATTTTACTCAAACCATATTTGACCAAATCCATACTAACACATATTTTATATGGGTGGATTTTGATCCAATCCATTTTAACTCAATCCATATTCATTCCATGCACATCCGATCCAATCCACCCATTTGCCACCCCAAACATGGAATCAGATCTCTATCCCATACCGAAAAGAGAATGTCCTACTTTCTACTGTAAGGACCATGAGTCTTGAGCTAAAGTGGTTCAACTAGCTAATCTCTATCCGAGACAATCATCCTATGGTGGCACATAGTTTATAGGACACGGGAAATCACTGCTACTCCACTTGGTTCTAAGAATAAATCCTTGGGAATAGTCATTAATTATTTTCATCTTATTATCAATGGAAAGGCACATTTAAGTAATCAATACAAGCTAGAGTTAGTTAGAATAGCTCCTTAGTCTTTATTCAACTAGGTAAGAAAACCTTTAAGCCTTATGAATCCTTTTTGTAAGAAAATCCTATCACATTCATATTTTGAGTAGTATGTGAGAAATCCTTTCATCATAACAACAACATCGATGCTTTACACTCAAAGCAATTTTAAACCATTTATATCAATTTCACAAAAAAATATATGCATATTTTCATAAATTCATATTTCATAATTCATAAGCTTCATCATATGATTAAAATCTAGAAATCATGGAGTCATGTAGGGGTTCATATGAATTTAACTAAAAACCATGTAATTACTTCAATTTATGCATAATAGGATACGAAACTATCAATTTGATCATAATTGAAAATAACCCATGAACATTGAATAAAACTCTAAGTTCAATTGGGTAATTTAACGTTGTAAAATTAGAGAATTTAAGAGCCATATGGAGGAAAGGAATCCATAGGTGAAATACTAACATATCTTCATTTCAAAAGCCCACAATCAATGGTGATTATTAGATTTGATCTTAAAACCCTAGACTTCTTCTTGAAGCTTTAGAGTGAAAAATTTATCGGGGAAGAACTTGGAGGGATTCGGGGAAATTTGAAGAATGATTTAGAGTAGTGAAATCTTAGGCTTAAAAGACTTATATAGGGTCTAGGATTAGGATTAAAATGACCTTGTTTAGGCATTAATCAAATAGGTAAAAGACTAAAAAGCCTTAAAAATAATAATTGTTGAACACCATATATGGTTGGACCTATGGTCTATAGGGCATTCTAGGGACCGTACTGGTTAACTGTAGAAAGTGATTAGAGAGTAATTTTGGCCAACGTTCGACGGAACTTATGTAAAGTTCGTAGGTCCTTCTATAGATCATACATATCAACCATAGGAACCAACTTTAAGCTTTAAAATTTCACCAAGTCTGGTAGTCACCTACGAGACTTATCTTGAACTCGTCAAAGGAGCAATGAACCATCCTGTTGAAACTTCAAAAAGGTACTAAGACTTGACTTTATAAAAACCATTTCCTCACCACCCACGGTTTCAAGCTACTTCTCATAGGAGCACCTAAGGCCCGTAAATGGGGAACCATAGAAATAGACATAAGCTGACTAATCTGCATTTTTTCCTTTTTTTTCCGAATCCAAAGTGTTAGAATAGCTCCCCATTGGGAACATTCATCCTTGAATGGAACTTAAGACATCATAAGAAGTGTAGAAAAAAGATCTAATAGTATGACATGAATGTTATGTCATAAATGCACATATCTGAGGAGGAAGAATAGACCCCAAGCTAAAGCATATCCACAACATCATTTCATAAGGCCTATATGCAACTCATACTCAAATGCACATAAACATGCAGAAATCAATCAAGTTAACTCATTTTCTCAAAAAAAAAAAACAAGTTTTCATGGACATGCATGCATGAGAAAACATTAGAATGACTAAGACACATGAAACCAAAAGAGTGAACCATGAGACACTAAGTACCTCAAGATACAGTAAGGATGGGGGGAAAGAGATGAGGATAATGGGATATCATATCGGCCTCGGCCTCCCAAGTAACACCCTCAACTTACTAATTCCTCCAAAGTACCTTCACGAAAGCAACTTGTTTGTTTCTCAACTTTCGGACTTACTAGTCAAAAATCTCAATCAGAATTCTTTATAAGAAAGGTTCTCTTTTATACCAGGGCTCTACAATGGCACTATATATGTCAAATCACCAACCCATTTCTTTAATAGGGAGTTATGGAAAGATGGATTCACCGATGCAAGGTCATTGGGTAATTTAATTTCATAAGCAACTTTACCAATACGCCTCAAAATTTGTTATGGGTGCACATAACGGGGACTAAGCTTCCCTTTCTTTCCAAACCTCATTACACGCTTCATGGGTGAAACTTTCAAGTTCTAGATCTCTTCTTCTAACTTTGGCATAGGACTTTTGTCGACTTTGAGTCGTTTTCAACCCTTCTCTAATAAGCTGAACATTGTCCACACCCTCATTTACAAACTGAAGACTTATAAAGCAATTTCACCAACTTCAAACCAACCTATAGGAGATATAGCTATACATACTATCATAAAGTGCCTCAAATGGAGTCATACCAAGGCTAGAATTATAGCTATTATTATTCGCAAACTCAATCAAAGGTAAATTATCATCCCAATTACCCTTGAAATCAATAACACAAGCTCTTAGCATATCTTCCAAATTTTTGATAGTACGCACCGCTTGCCCATCAGTTTTGGGATGAAATTCCATACTAAGCTTAACACAAGTACCAAGGCCTTTCTAGAAAGACTCCAATTTTGATAAGTAAATATAGTACCACGATCGGAAAAAATGAATAAGGGTACTCCAAGAAACCTAAACATCTCCCATAGGTAAAACTTAGAATAGTCCTCCGCGAATCAAATACCTTAACGGGAATAAAATGAGTTGATTTCCTCATACGATCAATAATAACCCCAATTGAGTCATGTTATTGCGGGGTAAACCAATAATAAAATCTATATTCAAATCTTCCCACTTCCACATAGGAATACTAATATCCTGGGACAAACCTCCCAAGTTTTGATGCTCGACTTTCACTTATTCACAATTAGAACACTTACCCACAAATTCCACAATATCCTTCTTCATTCCATTCCACCAATAGACCTCCCACAAGTTGTGGTACATCTTATTGGCTCTCAGGTAAATGGAAAATCGAGAACTATGGGCTTTTGATAAGATTCATCTTTCAAGTCATCAACATTGGGAACACAAAATTGACCTTAATATCAAAGAAGACTATCTCCTCCTTGGGAGAAAGCCTTAATGGACTTTTTAAACACTGCTTCCCTTAATTCAGTCAAGATTAGGTGACCTTTCTTTGCCTCCACATCTTACACAAAAGATGGTTTTGAGCCACCATAACACCACCTTTGGCGGACTCAGCCAGCCAAAGACCCAATCGCGCAAATCTATGAATATCACAAACCAACTCTTTTTTTCCTTCTTCCGCATAGGAATCACTACCTATTGATAACTTGTTAGGAGCATCCACAATTATATTTGCCTTACTGGGGTGATAAAGTACTCTCATGTCGTAACACTTTGGTAACTCAAGCCACCTCCTTTGATGAAGGTTCAGATCCTTTTGCTTGAACAAATGTTGCAATCTTTTGTGGTCTGTTAAGCATTAATATGAACACCATATATGTAATGCCTCAAAATCTACAAGGAAAATAGAAACGTTGCTAGTTCTATGTCATGAGTAGGATAGTTCTATTAATGAATCTTAAGTTGACTTGAAACATAGGCATTAACCTTCCCATATTGCAAAAGGACACATCCTAACCCAATTCTCGAGGCATCACAATAAAAAGAATCCATTGGGCCCTTCTAGTAGAGTCAATACCGGAGCGGAGGTGAGACTATCTTTTATATCTTGAGAACTCTTCTAACACGCTTCCTACCATAAGAACTTAACTTTATTCAAGTTTAATGACATCAATGGAGAGGCAATCAAAGAAAATCCTTCCACAAACCTTCTATAGTAACCGTCCAAACCCAAGAAATTTTGAATATCCAAAGGGGATAGAGGTCTTGACCAACTCTTAACCGCATCCATCTTCTTATGATCTATCTCAATACCTCTACCAGAAACAGTGTGACCAAGAAAAGCCACGGATCCCAACCAAAACTCACAATTTCTAAACTTTTCAAAGAGTTCTTGGTCTTTGAGAACTTGTAACACAATCCTCAAACAATCGGTATGCTCATCCTTACTCCTTCAGTAAATCAAAGTATCATCGATAAACACAACCACAAACATATAAAGGTATTGCCTAAACACCCTATTCCTCAAATTTATAAATGTAGCCAGACCTTCATTTTTTGGCTTAACCATGGTATCACTCAGTATTCCTCCTTTTGGTCTTCGGATCAAACGAGTCGACATTTGACCTATTTGTGTTTCCAACATGTGATGTAACTTTTTCGTTTGAAGATGAGACATCATCTTTCATATCCTTTAGGACCTTGTCAGATCCTTCTACTTTGTTAAAAATGCATGCAAGCATATCTTCGGTGCAGATATATTCAGGATCAACCTTTTTCTCTTTTGGCTTTTGACGCTCATGGGAGGTACATAACGTTCTTTGCCACCGTCCCTCTCTCTCTAATTCATACCACGATCACACCATTATCTATCTCGGTCTCTCGAACCATCATCATGCTCTCTATTCCAACCTTGGTTCCTACCTGGCCTTAGATAGTTCGGGCGAAAACCTCCTCCTTAATTTTTTAAAAATACTTGTTCATTGTACATAACTTCAATGTGCGATTCATCAGGACTTACTCCACTAACTATGACTGCATTCACAACCTTAGAACCACATCCCTTGACATGTTTCGATAATAGATCCATTTGGGTCATCATCTTGGCCATGTTTTCATCATGCTCTTAGTCCTATTTTATTTGTTCGTTTGTCATCCGGATGGTCAAAGGAGACACCTAATCTTTCCTAGTGTACCAAGCATAGTTAATCTTTTTCATCCCATCAAGAAGAGAAGATATTATTTCAAACGGTTGTTGCATATTCCTCCTTGGACGAGATGGTCAGCTACACCCTTATTGACTGAGTCTATACTCCGGTAGAAGTGTTGTAAGAACACATTATTTGTGAGTCCATGAGTTGGACATTGGAGCATCAACTTCTGAAACCTCAACCATGTCTAATGAATTGGTTCACCATCCAATCGTTTGAAGTTCTTAATATTATCTCTCTATGAAATAATCTTCTTGGGAGGGAAAACCTTACATAAAACGCATCAGTGAGCTCCTCCAAAGAAGTGATTGAATCCCTTTGTAAATCAGCCAACCACTTCGTTTCCTCTCCCATTAGAGAAAAGAAAAACAAACGATGTCGGACCGACTCCTTAGTGATCTTTTTGAAGGAGAATGTCCCACACACATCCACAAAGTTTCGGATGTGTTCATGAGGATCCTTAGTATCTAGGCCTCCAAATAAACCCTTCATTTGCAAAAACTGCAACATAGTGTAAGTCACATAAAATACTGCATTGCCAACAACTGGAGGCAATTGAATAGCATCTGCACTTCCCAACTGATCTTCATTGACATTGTGAAAGTTCCTGATGTTGTCATTGTGTCCAAGTTGGCTAGCATTGCTCCCCTTAACACTCGTCACCTATTTACGAGCAACCAACGACAAACAAAAAGAAAATGATTCAACTACAACCAAATTAGTTCACAACTAAACTTCACTAACAGAATTCTAAACACCACTCCCCGACAGCGGTGCGATATTTGTTAACACTTAAGTACATTTCAGTCGATTCTAAGTGTAGGCGATTGAAACCAAGTATAAACCAAACTTAGAGTTGGGGTCGATCCCACACGGAGTGATATAGTAAAGAATTCAATTATGAAGTAAAAAGAGTGTTCTAATCGTTTGTAGGATTAAACATTTTGGAAATAATTAAAGTAAATGGCAAGGGTTTGACAACTAGAGTGTTCTAATTGTTAATTGTTAGAGTAAACAATTAACAACTACTAGAACACGAGAGTAATCAAGTAGCGATAGATCCTTGGGAGTTTGATCAATGAATACTAATTTATCTGAATGGGTGATTATTACTTACTAATAGTCGATGAATCTTAGTGGGTAGGCTAGGCCTTAAGCGTAATAGCTATTTTTCAATCAACAATTACGAATCAAGTGAGTTATCTCAAACCTCGACAAGCCCAAAAAATATAAACAACCCAAAACCTCAATCAATCTACTTTTTCAAGCTAGATTAGAACGATTGAACTCAGACCCACATTCTCAATCTATGTCCACAATAACCTAATCGCTACAATCATCAATTAATAGTTTTTGAGCATTGAGTTACTAATCCTTTTGAGATTATATTACTAATCATGAGACTATTAAATGTTACCCATGTAGTCATTGAGTTGAGTTGTTCATTCCCATAATTCTGCATGAACTTTATGAGTTGAGAATTCTTGAGATGAGTAGTATCATGAAGCCCTTGAGATGAGTTGTTCATGCGCATCATTCCGCATCAACCCACTGAGTTGAGAATTCTTGAAATGAGAAGTATCATTGAAGTTGTTGAGTTCTAAGTTGTTGAATTCTGATTATTGAGTTCTATGTATTGTTATTGAAAACCTTGAATTGAGTCATTCATGTCCATTATTGGGCATGAACCCTATTTTTAGATGTCTTTTACAAAAAAATTTAAATTTGTTTTAAGATTTGAGCACTTGAGTAGAGAAAGAGTAGATTCGAGTTCAATTTCTTTAAAATGATATATGGGAACTAAGTAGTCCCAAGAGTAAATTTTTTCACATTTAAAAGAGGAGGAAACTGAGATTTCCAAAAGAGTTTTGAGCAGTTTGAGTAACATCTCTTTTTAGAGAAAGATTTGGAGTAACAATCTCAAACCACAGAAAGTGTTATGTTTTAAAATATATGAGCTCAGTATATTTTTGTGAGTAGTATTGAGCACCGATATGGGGATGAGTTTAGATACCTTAAGTCTCCATAAACCATGTAGCCAACGTTGGCAGAAAGTGTCATTCTTTTTAGATGATTCCTTAATGCTTTTAAGCATATATTAGTGGATATACTTAGTTGAGAGGTCGTATACCCCTGGCAAAGTATAGGACAGTTCTGGTAGTGTGGGCGAGACGTTGTATCATCGCATAGCTCATAGTGATGGTTGTCTTGTAGAGAATCTCTCACAGAGTTATATTATATTTTATTATATACAAATTGAGTTTTTATTGTATTCTTCAATACATTGAGTTGCTATCTACTGTTTTAAAAACTTTCAATAGATCACATCTTTTATTGTTGCTTTATTCTTGAATATCTTGAGTTGAACTATGTTTCATTTAGTCGAGTACCTTATTGTTTAGTTGAGCCCCATTTCATTTAGTTTAGAACCTTATTACGGAGTTGAGTATCTTATCCTAAGGTACTGCTGAGTTGAGTAAGTTTGAGTAGTTTTGAGTATTCCTTGAGTTGAGTGAATTGAGAAGAGGTAAGTATGTTTCCTTTTTATCAAGTTCAAACTTATGTTATGCTTTAGAATTCCCCTTACATGCTCGTACATTCCATGTACTGAGCCATTTTGGCCTGCATCGTTTCATGATGAAGATACATGTATTCAGGATCATCAACAGGCACTTCGTTGATACCACATGCAGTTCGAGTTAGCTATGGTGAGCCTCCTTGCTTACGAAGGATGTAACTAATTTTGTTTCAGTTTTGTCAAGATGTCGTGGGTATTGTCCCGAATTCCATCTTCGTCATTTACAAGCTCCATAGATAGACAGTAGAGTTTCACAAGTCAATTCATTTATTTTGTAAAAAATGTTTTAAAGACTTAAGTTGCCTATTTATGGTGAGTTGAATATATTATTTTTATTCAGAATTATTCATTTGAGTTAAAGATTTGTTATTGAGTTCAATGAATTTTGTTCAGTTTTTAAGCTTTGTATGCTTGAGTTAGTCTTCCCCTTGTAGTCAGCCAGGATGAGGGTTTGCTTGGGGACCAACAATGGTTCTCTAGTGCCGGACATGTCAAGGGTGTAGGCTCGGGTAGTGACAAACTTGGTATCTGAAACGACCCCAAAAATGCCCGAAAATGTGCTTCGGAAACACCTATAATTGTAATTTCCATATATCTCAAAATCCGTTTCGTTTTTCGAAAATCCGACTTCATATTCTTGTTTAGGGGGTCAAATTGAGTGGGAAATG
>JAJOOG010042728.1:0-12364 GCA_029582565.1 Solanum infundibuliforme
TCGCACCGACTCACACTGAAAACCTCGGGAGTCATGTCGACCATGCTACTAGCCTAAAATGACCCTTCTGGAGCTGATGGAATCGTCAGAATTGGATTCCGATGTCATCTTCTTGAACTTTTGATCGAAAATGATCGTTCAAGGTTCATAAGCTCCAAAACACAAAAACTCGCACCAAGACCAAACGAACGACCAGGTGACCGAACTGTCAGTCCCAGCAAGTCATGAATGACTTGGGGTCGCTATAGGAACGCTCTAAACGACACACAGAAGGCAAGACACAGAAATGACCAAGAGGGTCATTACAAACTCCTAGTGTTGAAGATGGTAAAAGTAGCATATATACAGAAGCTAGAGAGTTATTTACTACATATAAAGCTATGGAAAAAAATATTCTAATAGTTGAACCTCCATCTTGTAGGCCTAGAAGTGATGATACGGATGATTGGATGGATGATTATATTGAGCTTGAATCCTCTACTAATAATGATTTTGATTTATATTTCAATCAGGAATGGGAAAAGATTAGGCATGAAGAAGGACAACTTCAAGCTCAAATATTAGTATGGTGGAAGAATCGTGAAAATCAATTTCCGACCCTTGCTAGGGTTGTTCGAGATGTGCTATCGATTCAAACTTCATCGGTCGCTTCGGAGCAACCCTTTAGTGCGGCGAGATTTATGATTGGAGATCATCGATATTCATTAGCAAAGGATAGTTTGGAAATATCGGTGTTGTTTCGAGATTGGGTCAATGCCGAAAGAAGAAATACCGGACTACCACAATTAAATAGCCAAATAGAAGACGAAACAGATGAAATATTTGGTGATAATAGTGATGATGGTATGGAAGCAATGGAAGAAGAACGACAAATACAAGTTCCAAAAAATGTTTCTTTTGAAATGATACAAAAGTTACGAAAAGATTTTAAAAAAAGTTTCAATTGTTAGTACAATAATTAATATTCAATACCTAGATTATGTACTCTTCGTCTCTTTCTAATATTTGTATTGTACAATTTATTTATTTGAATAAATATACGGCTATTCGCCTTGATTTTCTTTTAAAATAGTCTCTTATATTTAATCCAAGTCATTTTAGAAATTTAATTTTCAACTATTTTAATATTAGTTTAAACTTTAATATAAAATTGAATTTTAAGGTTTAAACTTTAAATTCAATATAAACTTTAAACTGTAAAGTCCATTTTAAACTTTAACTTCAATATAAACTTTAAAATTTAAAGTCAATTTTAAACTTTAAAGTTTAAAGTTTTAAATTGAAGTTTTTTTAATAATATACTATTATTAATTAATAATATAATATTATATAACAATTAAAGTTAATAAAAAAAATTACCGGTACACAATGATCCGGTAAGAACCGGTTCCTATTCGGTAACTAAGGGAGCGGGCGGAACCTTTGGGAATTTCCGATAAAACCGGTTTCGATAAATAAATCTGGTAAAGAGGACCGGTTCCGATAAAACCGGTCCTGTTGATCCAGTCCCGTCCAATTGCCAGCCTTAACATGCACCAAGGAATAGATATGATCAAAGGTTCTAGAGTACTCAGAACTTCAGAGCTTAGGGTTCTCAATCTCAAGGTAGTAGGAAACAAGGATCTACTCGAAACCCACCTTGTGGTAAGTGTGGTAAAACCCATCTGGGAGAGTGTTGAACGTGGTTGCTATAAGTATGTGGAAAATGGGTCACTTTTTGAGACACTTGTCCTATGTGGAAGAAAGGTAATAGGGGTAATAAGTCACAGTCTTCTTCAACGGCTCCATTAGGCAAGGTCGCTAAAAAAGGTACTACATTAAGAACATGCAAAGGTTCAAACCGTCTGTATGTTATGTCTAGTCGTGAGGATCAAGAAAATTTGCCAAACATCGTCACTGGTATGCTTAAAGTATTTTCCATTGATGTTTATGTCTTACTTTATCCGGGTGGTAGTTTGTCTTTTGTGACTCCATATGTAGCCATGAAGTTTGGGACTTGTCCTAAACGACTTCAAGAGCCTTTCAGTGTTTCTACTCCCGTCGGTGAGTCTATTATAGTAAAACGAGTCTACAGAAATTGCACCATCTCTTTCCATCATAAATACACCATATATGACTTAGTAAAATTAAATATGGTAGATATTAATGTTATTCTAGACATGGATTGGTTATATGCCTATTATGCCTCAATTGATAGTAAAACTTGAGTAGTCAATTTTAGTTTCCTGATACGCCATTCTTGGTGTGATAGGTGGTCCAGTAGTGCCTAAGGGTCATTTAATTTCATACCTTAAGGCCAGAAAGTTAGTTTCCAAGGGGTGTATCTATCACATAGTCAGATTTAAAGACTCTAGTGTTGAGACACCATCCCTCTAGTTAGTTTCAGTTGTGAATGATTTCTAGAAGTCTTTGCCGATGATTTTCTCGGAGTCTCCCCCAATAGGGAGATAAACTTTGGAATTGACGTCATCCCCAATACTCAACCCATCTTGATTTCACCATATAGAATGGCCCCAGCCAAGTTAAAAGATCTCTTTGATAAGGTTTTCATCAGACCAAATATCTCACATTGGGGTGCTCTAGTTCTTTCTGTGAGAAAGAAAGATGGTTCCCTTAGGATATGTATCGATTATCGCCAGTTGAATAAGGTCACCACAAAGAATAAGTAACCTCTCCCTCGAATTGATGATCTATTTGACCAACTTCAGGGTGTGCCACTTATTTCTCCAAGATAGACCTCAAATACGGCTATCATCAATTGAAAGTGAGAGATAGTGGCACCTCGAAGGCAGCCTTCAAAACCCATTATGCCATTATGAGTTTCTTGTCATGTCATTTGGTTTGACTAATTCTCTGCATGGATCTCATGAATAGAGTATTTCAGTTGTATATGGATATGTTTGTTAACGTATTCATTGATGACATTTTGATCTATTCTAGAAAAGAGGATAATCACGTGGTCATCTTAAAATAGTCCTCCAGATTCAAAAAAATGTGAGTTATTTGCCATATTTTTAAAGTATGAGTGTTGGCTTGAATCTGTGGTGTTCTTAGAACACATTATATTAGGTGAAGGTATCCAAGTTGATTCGCAGAAAATAGAGACAGTGAAGAATTGGGTCAGACCCACATTCCTAATTGACATAAGGAGTTTCTTGGGTTGGACTGGTAACTACAAAAAGTTTGTAGAAGGGTTTTTATCCATTTCATCCTCATTGACTAATTTGACCTAGAAGAAGGCTAAGTTTTAATGGTCTGAGACTTGTGAGAAAAACTTTTAGGAATTGAAAACTCGATTGACTACTGCTCCAGTATTGACCCAACTAGAGGGCATAAAAGGTTTTGTTGTATACTGTTATACGTCCCGAGTTGAACTTGGTTGTGTGATGATACAGAATGGTAAGGTTATAGCCTATGCCTCTAGACAACTTAAAATCCACGAGAGGAATTTTGCGACTTATGATCTTGAGTTTGTAGCAGTGGTATTTGCTATAAAGATATGGTGTCATGATCGCTATAGCGTGCATGTGGATATGCTCACCGACCATAATAGTCTTCAATATGTTTTCAATCATAAAGATTTGAACCTTAGACAAAGAAGATGGCTCAAACTGCTTAAGGTGTATGATATAAGTATCCTCTATCACCCAAATAAGGCTAATGTTATCGTTGATCTTAGCAGATTATCCATGGGGAGTACTGCTCATATTGAGGAAGGAAATACATTGTTGGTTAAAGAAGTGTATAGACTTGCACGGTTGTGAGTTTCGTTGTAGACTCAAATGAAGGTGGTGTTCTTGTGCTAAATGAGGTTGAATCGTCTCTAATGCTGGAAGTAAAGGAAAAGAAAGAAAAGGACCTCATTCTACTTCAGTTGAAGGAAAATGTTCATAAGAAGAAGGTGTTGGCTTTTGAATAAGTGGGATGTGGTGTGTTGAGGTACCAATGTAAGTTATTTGTTACAGATACTGACGGTATCCAAGATAGAATCATGGAGAAATCCCACATATCCAATTATCTAATTCCTTCAGGTTATACCAAAATGTACCATGACTTGAGAGAAGTTTATTGGTTGAATGAAATGAAGAGAAATATTGCACATTTTATTGCTAAGTGTCCGAATTGTCAACAAGTCAAGGTTGAGATCTAGAGGTCATGTTGCCTAGCTCAGACATAGTTCTTCTAGAGTGGAAATTAGAGATGATTAATCAGGACTTCATTACTAGCTTATCGCGATCTCGCCGATAACACAATTTGATGTGGGTGATAGTAGATTGAATGACTAAATCAACCCATTTCTTGCCAGCAAAGACAACTGATTCATTATGGTGCTACACCAGATTGTACATCCTGAGATAGTTTGACTCCATGGAGTTCCATTTTCCATCATTTCAGATAGGGGAGCTTAGTTCACTGCCCAATTTTAAAAGTCGTTGCAGAAAGGTTTGGGTTCAAAGATAAATCTTAACACCGCTTTTCACCCTCAAACAAATAGTCAGGAAAGAAATATGATCCAAACTCTAGATGACATGTTGAGGGCTTGTGTCATTGACTTTAAGGGAAATTGGGATGATCACTTGCCTTTCATAGAGTTTGCCTTCAATAATGATTATCACTCCAACATTCATATGGCTCTTTATGAGGCTTTTAAGGGACGAAGGCGTAGATCTCTGATTGGTTGGTTTAAGGTTGGTGAAGCTGAGGTTATAAGGCCATACTTAGTTCATCAGGCCATGGAGAATGAGACGATTATTCAAGAGAGGTAAAAAATTGCATAGAGTCGTCAAAAGTTGTATAATGATGCTAAGCGAGGAGATTTAGAGTTCGAAATAAATGATTGGGTTTACTTGAAGGTTTTACCCATGAAAGTTGTCTTGAGGTTTGGAAATAAAGGGAAGCTCAGTCCCCACTACATTGGTCCCTACCAAATTTCAAAAAAGGTTGGCAATGTAGCGTATGGGTTAGAGCTACCACCAAAATTAACAACTTTTCATTCAATATTTCATATCTCCATGCTTAAGAAATGCTTGGGAGATTCATCACAATTATTCCCACAGATAGTATTGGTGTTAAACATAGTTTGTCCTATGAAGAGATTCAGATTCTTAACCGTCAGATTCGCAAGTTAAGGACCAAAGAGGTTGCATCAGTCAAGGTTTTGTGGAGGATATTTTCGTTGAAGAGGCTACATGGGAGGGTGAAGAAGATATGAAAGCAAGATACCCTCATCTATTCATCCCTCCGACGTTGATGTTGAAGGTAATCATCCCTTCCCTATTTCAGATTCAGTGTTTATTCATGTGTTGAGTGCTTTAGTTTATTATCCATTGGTGTATTTCAGCCTATGCATTGTATTCATGCCTTGTGCATTTCATAGCTTAGTCATCATTCGAGGATGAATGATCCCAATGGGGATATATTGTAACACCTTGCAACTCTACTCTTAGATCTAAATCAGTTATCGTAAGTGTATCAACTTGGATTGGGTGATATACTACTTTTTTATTTATGTTAAGGTCCATTCCTAAGTATTAGAATTACTTTGGATGTGAGTTATGGTCATAATGAACCTTTAGCACAAAGTTGAATTTAGTGGTTCCCTAACGATTAAGTTTTTCCTGCGTCAACTTCAATAAATCATATCTCCTAACATATGAAAATTTTTGTTGCTGAATACCAACAAAATGAAAGGCCTTGAAGTCTCTTTAAACCGCTTTTGACCATTCATCAATCCAAGTTATATGCTAAAAGTTATGTCTATTTTTTCTGGGAACTATGTAGTCTGCGCAAACTGGCACGTATAGTCCGCCTCACGGCAAGGTCAGTGTTATTGTTAAGGTTGTGTGAAGTGCCGCGTGAACTAAGCTCCTATTGGGCGACCGTGCACGTTACTTCAGAATTCTTTTAGTTTTCTCTTTTTTTCACGTTCTAGGAGGGATATTTTTGTCTTTTCTCATCCCTTAATCCCAACCCACGAGTATTAAGTTTTCCCAAAAACTAAAGTCAATTAGTTTTCATTACTTCAACCCTCACGCCAAAAAAATACTATGCTCAAGAACTTCAAGAAACACCAAATTTAGGGTTCTTCATCCAAGGTTTTCCTCAAAACTCATCATTCAGGTATGTAATGCCACTCATAGTGATGGACTAAGTTCGTCCTCACGCCCTACATCTAAAATTAAGCTGGTAAGAGTTAAATCTAGGGGTTTTACCCAACTTTTCATGGATTTTGAATTGGCCTTTATTCCTTGTTATTGAATTCTGATTCTTATCATTGAGATTATAGTACTTCATGTGTTTTGGTTCTTAATTGTTGCTCATGCTTATTTTGTCACACGAACCCTATTTAGTTGAGAATTGTTGAAAGCATTTGCATAATTATTTTCATACATTGACTTTTGAACTAAAGTAAGTTCACATATTTTAAGTTATTACTTGAGAAGAGTTTTTAAGGGAACACTATTTGTACCAAATGCACTATTTCGTATTAAGAAAAGTATTGCTAATTTAACAAGAGCATAAATAATTTTAGAAGAAGTTTCTGTCAGTAAAGTAAAGACCATTTTCCCTAAAGAGGGTCTTTTGAGTACTAACTCAACACATATATTGGTATGATCATTATTTATTGATTTGGGAGTAGTATTGAGCACCAATTTACATACGAGCTTAGATAACTCAAACCCCATAACTTGCGCCACCAGTGTAGATAACATCATGTTGTTGGTTCGAACGAATCCTCACCTATCCTTATTTAGGGCATTTTAGATGGATCCATAAGTTAAATTTTAGAATTGATACGCATTACCTTATTCATATGTAAAGCTTTACTTGTTTTATTACATCGCATGTTTTACTTTCGGTCATTGTATTTTTAGTATTCTTTTAGTTCAGATACTATTTCATCCAGCTTTATTACATACCATATATTTCATGTATGGACATTTTTCGATGTTGCATCATTTTATGATGCACATATAAGTGCTCAGGATCACCAACAGGCCTTCTGTTGAGATCACTATATCTTCAGCCTTTGGTGAGACCTCTTTGCTTTCAGGGAACTCCATTCATTATGTTTAGCAGTAGTAGTAGTAGAGTCAGTTAGTACTTTTGAGATAGTCATGGGTCTTGTCCATATAAGTCCTTCAGTAGAGGCTTCAATGATAAAGTTAGAGAGTCAATTAAGTATTTCCTTTCATACATAATGAACATTTTCATTATCTATATTTAGTATTTTAAGACAGTGCATGAGATTTATGTAGGTGTTTTGTTTTATGCCCATCATTAAAGTTTCCGTGTGTATGTGTTTAGTCTTCCACTAAGTAGTCAGCCAGGTTAAGGGTTCACTTAGGACCAACAATGATTTCTGAGTGATAGCAACGCCTAGGGTGTAGACTCGGGGTGTGACATATTCTCCATTCAGTTGAGATATACAAGAAACATCATTTTCATATAATTTTGAAATCTTTTTTCCAAAAAAGAAAACTCACACATATTTAATATGTTTAGTCACTTTCTTTATAAGTTGCTAGTATCTTGGTAGGAATTGAATAAGTATCAATATTGGCTGTCTAGTAGAATATGATAACGTGACTCTACACATGCAAGCAAATAACTTATGTAGATCAAATATCTTTTTATATGGATAACCAATAATCACTTGATAATCTTGATTAGAAATAATAAATCCTACTCAATATTTTATTTCACTCAAATATATTCACATGTAAGTGAATTATATCTTGCATGCACATTATAAAAAATATTATCGCATGAATAGTAATAACACCAATTTTACTAAAACATGATACTTCCTCACTAATTTCATGAAATTAAAATTGATCTTTCTTTATATTAAGTGATCACACAACTATTGGGGTATTCAAGGGAATCCTTTTAAAATCTTTTAAATCCTTCAAGATTTTTTATATAAACTTTGTTGTCTATCTAGATAAGACAACAATTTCATTACATGCATTCAAGTTTTTCATATATTGCCAAATCAAACAAAACCTCATTAAATGCATCCTTTGATGACTCGGTGTTTTACCAACTCATTGAACTTAAATTTATAAATTATTTCTATATATGTTTTAATGCTACTTTTGGGGGTTTTAGGCCTTAGTTCTTTTGTATGCAAGTATTCTTGAAAAAAGACAAGTTTGATGGATTTGGATCGTAAAATGACTGAAACACACATGTGAAGGAATTGGCGTCCTATAGGACCCAGTTGGCATCTAGCTAGCTTGACTGAAGCATAATTATTTATGCATGCACCAATGACTCATTGGCGCTGAACAATTACTAAGTGGCATTTTGTCGATCCCAGTGCAAGTGCCTTTGAATACGTAAGGGCTGAAGCAACGATATGATTGGCACTACACAATTGTGGATCGACGTTTCGATGGTCCATAAAAGTCGAGAAGCAGAAATTGAAGGGCAAAAATGTACTTAGTGGATAAAGTGCTTCCTTTGGAGGGTTCAAAGTATAGAATAAGGATTAGTGCAATTATGTATCTTAATCTTCTTCCCAATGGGAATAGTCTAGAAGAACACTTTTGAGTAGTGGTACAAATTATCTAAGAACTTCTCTTACTTGTAGCAGAAGATAACTCAGATTTGTACCATTCTAAGCTTGGATTTCAAATTTTGTTAGACAAATTAGCTTGAAATGGAGATTTCCGACCAAAGTATCGTCTTTAGTTCTTCTATTATGATTAGCTAAATCTATATCAAGGGGTGTTTATGCAAGGTATGAGTGTAAAATCCAATTAATGTTGATTAATTAGTTCTAAAATCAATTGTATTGCATGGATCTATTGTTGTCTAGAAATTTTAATCTATAAATCAATGGTTTGAAACATCGATTGAGCTCTCTACCACTATTTTGACTTAGAGAAAACAAAATGGAGTTAGGTAATACTCTATAGTGACGACTTGGTGAAATATTCTATGGATTTGAGATAGGAATGGGATAATCCGAGTAAATTCTCATTTAATGATATAAGCTAGGGATAGTCTATCTACTCAAGTAGTGTTTGATGTTTTATTGATTGGGGTCTTGGAATTTGAGAGAATCCAAAGGAAATACTTTGATAGTTTGAGAGAATATTGAATGTAGCCTAGACAAACCATTAACATGTATGAATCAATTTGATTATGATTAATCTTTACTTATTGTGTTTTAACCCAATCATAATGCACACACCCCTAGTCTTTTCCAATCTTGGTAGATCATATTTGCATTGATTTCTTTTTTTTTGGTACTTAATATTGATAATCTTTAGATCTTCTTAAATTCTCCCCATTATATATATACAAATTAATTTGAGAACGATTCCATCTTCAAATACTAGTGGTTTGACCCTAATCTTTAAAGTTGGGTATTATAATTTTACATACGACCGCCTATGCCCTAAAAATGGGACATAGTTTAGCATTTATAAAAAATGGTGTCGTCGCAGAGATTGATTAACGATCATCTTGTATTGATTTATGAGTTCATACTTTTGTGCATTTTGTGTTCTTGCTACTTTTTGTTTGTTGAGTTGGAAAATAGGGTAAAATGAACCAAGTAGATGTAAATGAAAACGTGACTAATTTTGCTAATGAGCTTTATGATGAACCTATGTTGGGTGTTGCAAGAGCTATTCACTTACTACTAGAGGTAGAGAATGTTGTGTTTCAAGTTAATATTCCTATACTTCACCTCCTACAAATGGAGGGATTGTTTTGAGAGCAAGCTATAGAGGATGCAAACAAACACTCGAGAAACTATATGGATGTTTGTCTCCTTTTCAAGATGCGAAACATTCGCCAAGAATATCTTTGGCTAAGACTATTTCCTTTCTCACTAACTGGAGAAGCCACCTCTTGGCTTGCAGAATTTCCCCAAGGGCCGATTACATCTTAGGCTGAACTAAAAATTGCTTTCCTTGAAAGATGTTTCCCACCCTCGCGAATCCTTAGATTGGGGGATGAGATTAACAACTTTCAGCAATTATCAGGAGAAGCTATGCATGAGGTGTGTCTAAGGTTTAAGAAGAAGGTTGCTAAGTTTTTAAATCATGGGTTGTCTAACCAAGTATTGCTACAAATTTCTTACCCCTCATTGGATGAGGTGAATCAAGCGGTGGTTAATAATTTTACTAGAGGTTTCTTCATGAGTTTTACCTATCCATAGCTTTCATTGCTCTTGATCAAATGGAGAATACCAATATGTTATGACATACTAGGGACAATGCAAGGTCCAGAGGAGCGAGACAAACATATGGCTAAGATAATAACGTATGTAGAGCTCTTAGACAAACACATAATGGGTACCAGAGCAATAAACATGAATGCCAGTGGAACATATAGCGCATCGTCAATTGAAGAGGAGACTGCTTATGCCTCATTTGATGAGGATATTGATACTTGGTGAGCCAAGGTTTGGGTTCTCAATCGGTGTATTAAGAAACCAACCAAGGTTCTTGGCGTCCTCAAGATGAGAATCAAGGTTGGAGAGATTGAGATGGTCCATGAAGAGACCAAGAAAGGTATTGGAGTGAGAAAGATTGAGCATGAATAGATGATAGGTACTATCATCAGATTTCAAATTCGTATGTACCTCTACCAAAATTCCAATGGTCCCACAACTAAGCAAATGTGGGTCAGTAAGTGACCCAGCTAGTTCAAATCGAGTTCTCAATAGGGTTGAGTCCACATATAATGGAGTTAAGGATCTTAAGAGTGATGTATCCAATTTAACTCAAACTGTTAGCTCCTACTACGCTTCAATCAAAAACTTGAAGATCCAAATGAATCATCTATTGGCTCAAATGAATCCAAGAGTCAAATGTATGGTTTTTAGTGATAATCTTCCAAACTTGAAAAAATGATGGTCATGTATGACAATAGTCTGAATAAGTGGTATACTGCTTGATGATACCAATGTGGTTCCCAAGAAAGTGGTTAGTGAGGTAGTTGATGATTGAGTGAAACCTAGTGCACCCATTCGAATTGTTATTGACAAAGATGTTGTCACCCCCCGAGACTACCCCCGAGACGCAGAAATGGGACCTAGGACCACAAGTGATCCCAAGCTAACCCTGCTTGCATGATCATGAGCATACTAAAGATAATAAACTGATGCGGAAGCTATATCATAAATAAAAATGAAAAAATGGGGAATACTCATTTACTATAACTAAGATAAATGAAAGATGATGATTTTAATACAAGGAATATATTAACTTAATACTAAGCTGAATCTATCTATGTCTGAAATAAGCCTCTAAACTAACCGAAAATATTGGGACATGCCCCAACTAGGTCTAGCAAAACTGAAACTAAAGACTAAAAGCGAAAAATATAAACATGTCACTAGTCCTCGAAGAATGAGGACTTGCCACTGATGTTGCTGAACTGAAGATCGGGAACCGACCTCAGCATGATCTGGATGCCGAGAACCTGAACCTACATCACGAGAAGATGTAGCGCACGTATGCGTCAGTACTTGAAAGGTACTGAGCATGTAGGATATAGTAAAGCTGAAATAACATATAATTAAACAAAGCAAAAAAACAATGAAATAATCTGAACATGATATAGATACTGAATAATGAGCTAACTGAATGCAATGACCAATTTATAACATGTTGAGACTGAATACTGAATATACTGATAAATGGTCAATGCAATAAAATCTGACTGAACTGTGGGAGCTACTAATAACTGACATAAAACCACATGAGCTAAATGTGGAGTCCGATGTATACGCCCCATCGAGAGGACCCAATACACCCTGCCAGAGGTGTAGAGGCATGCTGGCGTGATCACTAAAATGATGTTGCCCACAGAGGGGACTTACACCTATGTGGCTCGTAGTTCTGGGACTATTTGGGTACGCTGAACCCTAGTCCGACTCGATATTATGCTACTTCCAATTAATTAAGTAGTTAACTGGTTATGACTGAATTTCTGTAAATACTGGATAGCTCGAACTGATTATGCAAACTGAGAATGCAACAATTAATCTGATAATGATGCATTCATAAACTGAGGCATGTATAACTGAATATTGAAATATCTGACCTAGCATGTGTAATTCAAGAACTAAAGAAATACATAGCTAGGGTTCTGAAATTCATGCAAGAAACGATGTAATAGCATGATAATCTGATTTGGAATATGTTAATAACTAATTCATGATGATCTGCCGTAATTCTAGTAACCCTAGGTTTATTCATAATAAGGGAATCAAGAAACTGACTGAATTCTAGGGACCCAATGGGCGAAAGGAACCCACTAGTGAAATCCCACATACCTGGTGACGAATTTCACGGAGAAATCCTTTGATTTCTGGGCTGGAACTGAAGAAAACTTG
>JAJOOG010042729.1:0-13461 GCA_029582565.1 Solanum infundibuliforme
TTTATAATACTATAATTGTAATTGGGATGTTTTTTTTGGTTCTATCTCAAATTAATATGCTTTTAATCATAATAAATTAATATGTTTTTTTTTTTTTTGTGTGCGCACTAATAAGTTATTTCCTGGAATAATACATAGATAACCATTACAATTATTTTCTATTAAATTCAAATTTTAAATAAAGCGTATTTAGTGATAAATTAAAAATACCGCCCCCCCCCCCTCACTCCGTCTTTTTAAATCATCAAAACTCTTTGAACCATAGAATCGAAGAGTATCACACATGTTCAAATCAATCCTCAAAGCTTTCCCACGAAATCAATTTTTTCTACATCTCAATTTTTACTTTTTTCTTAGCATGTATTAAATCTTGTGTACATCTACAAATTTTGTTCAGAGTAATATGATGTTCACTTTATAAGTATGGAGGGAGGTATTTGATCTCCTTAAATTAAATTTGATGTCTATATTTAATTTATTTTGAATAAATAACTTTTTATTATTATTCTTTTTGTTTTAGAATAAGTGTCACTTTAACTCATTTCATGTCAATTAAGAAAAATAATAAGACAAGATACTCCTGTCATTAGATATTTCTGAAGGATCGAACAATATTAAGATGATATAATTCTACGAGGATATACTTGGAAACAATTATTCCATACATTCACTTACTTATGCAATATGTCACAGAAGAAATAATACTTATTTTGAGACGGAGTAGTAAACTAGTAATCAATATACACACCATGATTGTACACAAAAATCAAGCGTGCGCTTAGCACGTACAAGAAGCAATTAATTGTTGCCCAACAAAAAATAGATGATTTTTTTTCTTTTTTCGGTTCTATATAGTCTCACCCTCCGTGCACTCCCCTCATCTTTGACTATATTCATTCTTCTTATCTCTCCCTTGCAATATACACACAGCAAAAAAAAAAAATTAAATAATTTACTTTCAGCTCTCTATCTTCTTCACTACTTCATTCAATTTCTTCAATTATTTTGAGTTTCTAAGGGTAATAAGCACTTTCACTACTGTGGTAAGTCTCTGTTTCTCATTCTTTTTTGTGATTCATTTTTTTGCTTTCTCTTTTAATTCATGATGTATATCAGTTTTGATGAAATGGGGTGTCTTTGTTTTCTGTTGGTAAATTGTTTTTTTGGTTATAAAGTTCAGATTTTTTGTTGTTTTTTGGCATTCTTGAATGGGGTTTTCACTGAGATCTAGTAAAAAGACTATCTTTTTTTACTTTTTGAGATATAGAGGATATTGATTGACTATTATGGTATGAGATTTTTAGCTTCAATTTCTCAATTTCTGTAATGCTGTGTTTGTTAAGCTAGGAAGAAACAGAAAAATAGTTAAATTGTATGGTTTGTAGAGGACTGTGATTCTAAGGCTTTTGAGCTAAAGCAGCAAAAGAAAAAAATATAATAAGAAAGAATGACTTTATGAATTTGCATAATAATACATACACCCCACGCCTTATTTGTTATCTCTGTGATCAATCTTCTTTGATAAGATTTCTCTTTTTCATTTGTTGTTTATGGGTTTAAAAGCTGATGTTGATTGTGGAAATCTTATTCCAGGAGCTTAGGATTGGTGAAGAACAAGAACAAACAGTTGTGGCAATAGAGCAAAGTAAAGAACAGCATGCTGTGGTGTAGTTTATCTGTTGACGTATATCGGAAAGTTATCTCCTTGAACTTGTATTGCCGTGTGATTCTGTAAAATACCCTTTTTGAAAAAATCAGTTCTTTGTAGCCTCTAGATAGATTACTGGTTCTTTTTTTCTCACCTTAGAAGTCAAGTATTCATTATAATCTCTTTCCATGGGATCTACACGTTTCGTCGTCATACCTTGTTACGTTCGTATGATTAGCTGAAGATTTAATCACTTTCATCTTAGTCTTGGTGAGAATCGTCTTTGTTAGTTAGCATTCAGCCTTACAGTTTCTTTCATCCTGAGTCTTTGTGAGAATCGTCTTTGTTAGGTAGCATTCAGCCTTACAGTTTCTTTCATCTTGAGTCTTTGTGAGAATATTTCTTTAGTATTCAATCTTTCTGTTTTGTTGGGAGTGATTTTCCTCTGTCATTTCTATTGGAAGAATTTCTTTGTGGTGATTGTTCAATCATTTTCTTGAGGGGATTGTTCGGAATTCTTTTGTTAGTTGATTGTTTTGCTGGAAGATTGAGGTGTTTTATTGAGTGAAAGGGTTGGGAACAAGTAGTTATGGTGTGCCAAGCAGCTAGTCAGACGAGATTTCGGGCATTGAAACATGAAAATGGAATTGATGGGTCTGCCACCATAATAGTTAGAGTAATAGCATGCTTTCAACCTCTCCAAGATTGCCAGGTCAGTGATGGACATTTGGTATTCTTGAATAAGATTCTTTATCTTTTTTGTCTTCTGGAATCCTTGCTAATCGAATAACTTTTTTACATGATGAGATGCCTTGTTCTTCCTTTGCTTGTTGGAAGACACCTAATTTCCTTCTTTTTTGTTTTGTTTGAGTATTTCAGGCTGAATACTTCCGTCATTTGCTTAAACCTGTCACGTAGATCGATCTTTCTTTACCGCGTTCAAGTTAAGCTGGAGTTTTTAGTTTTTCTTTATTTAGCAAGAGTGCAAGAAATAATCAGCAATTCGTAGTTTCACAGTTGTTTCAAACTGGTATGATTCGTAACCTTAACTTTTTACCGTTTTCTAGATCAATTTTGGCTTGAATTCATCTGATAAGTTTTTCGGGTTCTTTTATCTGATCTTCAGGTGATTGTTAAGGTTGAATGGAAAAAGACTTGGTCTCTTCATTCCATCACCAACATTCAGATCTGCAGTTAGCCCATTTGAATTTTTCTTATCCACGATTTGATATAGGGCAGCAGAATTCTTTTCCTACTTACATGACTCCTCAGTCAAATGAGGTTCCTATGAATGGGAATTCTCCATTTTTCACATTTCCCGGGCTGCCAGAGTCGAATGCAAGCTGGCCAACAGAAACTTGCAACTGGTTGTATTATTCGCCTCAGTTTTATCAGGGCTTTAATCCTGTTTCGACCACTTTACCCAAAGAGAAGTTTGCTCCTGGAGCACTTGAAAATCTGGAAGGTAACAAACATCCTAATGGAGGCACCACATCTGCGCAGAAGAGATTCCTTGTGTTTGATCAATCTGGTGATCAGACAACTTTGATCTATAATTCTGCTAATGGTACTCATGTACAGTGCCCACCTTCTCTGAATCCAAAAGCCCCAGACCTTTATAAGGAAGATCCAGATAATATCAAAAGGAATGAAACTTCTCCATTTGGGCATTTCTTCAGTGATGAATATTATGAAGAAAACAACAGAGATGATGTCGAAAGTGAAATGCATGAGGATACCGAAGAACTGAATGCCCTACTCTACTCTGATGATGATAATGATTATTCCGAGGATGATGAAGAAACAAGCACTGGTCACTCGCCTAGTACTATGACCACTCATGATCTGCGAGAGTGGTTTGACGGAAGGGGTGAAGAAGTTGCTAGTTCTGCTGGGCCGACTAAAAGGCATAAACTACTAGATGGTAGCTTCAACGCACCAGAGCTCAGGGATACTGCAACCTCTGCAAAAGCCTATACATGCTCCGACTTAGAGGATGATGCACAATCCAGTTGTGGCAATGGTCTCGAACAAGATTCAGGAGCACCAGATTCTCCATCTGGAAAAAAGAGGCAAAGACAAGATAAAATCCGCGAGACAATAAGCATTTTGCAGGAAATAATTCCCGGAGGGAAAGGAAAAGACTCGATGGTTGTTATTGATGAAGCAATCCATTACTTGAGATCCCTGAAGATGAAAGCCAAGTCCCTAGGACTTGATTCTCTTTGAGCTTCAGCTTGACACTGGTCATCATATTATTGAGTTACTAATGGTATTTCTTCTTGTAGCTTCTCGCTGGTCGGAAGTACGTATTAAAGGTTTTAAATTAAATAAAGCTGAATTAGAGTTTAAATGGTGGTATGGCAATGTGTGGCTGATCAGAATACACCATAAACAAAGTAAACCAGATTGGAGAATCCCTTTTAGAGCCTTTATTCCATCATTCTTGTTGGGAACCATTGGCTATGGCTTTGAAAATCAGTGGTCACGTCTTCTTTTTAGATAAGGAGGGAGCTTCTTGTCATACTTCCATAAAGGGTGGTAAATCATGAGTTTATATCTTGACCCCCAAGAGAAAAAAAGTTGATTCTGCCCTTTGGAAATGTGTTTAGCTTGCCCACATAATTGTTCGTTGTCTGTGTGAACGATATAAGGTGAAATGTTACCTCAGTAGGACCCTGGAAAAGTTGTAGTGCACGCTTGGTGGCAAATTTGGGTCCCAAATCTCACTTTCATGCTCTTTTTTTCCCATTGTTCCTGTCATATTAACCTCTCTTGGGCATTTCCTTTTCTTATCTTAAAGGCGGGGGCAAGCAATTGCATGGCGATGCGTCTCTCTTTTAGTTACATCAGGTATATGTTGTGCTCAATGGATCTTGACCCTTTTGTGTATCAAGCCAATTCTGTCAAAAAGAGTGGAGAATATCATATCATGTCTTGAGAAATCTGGCTGCTGCTAATGTTTGACACATGACTTGTTTGAGCTTCTTGGTGGTGTAAAAAAATTGTAGTACTATTGTGAGTTTGTGCAAGTAATATCATGTTGTGATGTTTATTTTTTGTTTGTTGTGAGAATATTTATTAACTATGTTTGGCGTTGTTGTTGTCTTTATGCCTATGTATTTACGTAGCATGCACGCATTTTGCCTTAAAGTGTGATAGAAAGTGATGTGTTTAATTTTTTTTTTTGATTTATATGATTTCTTTGTAATTTAATTGCAATGGTGAAATGGGACCACATGTTTGCATTATTTGGGTGATGAAATTTCAACACTTCCAACTGCATGCGAGGGCCCCCCTCTTTTGGTTCTCCATCTATTCTCCTTTTCCATTATTGATTAAAAAATCCGCTTGATGCGAGAGACAGAGTCAGAATTGAAGCTTATAAGTTTGAGATTTTAGTTCTTTTGAGTCCGTGCCTTATAGTCTAGTGTTATCAGAGAAAACCTCTTACATAATAATTGTCATTGTTATTCGTCTTCCTCTTTCATGATCCCAATGCATCATTTGAATAATTAAATAGATGAAAATGATTTATGTAGACGATTCTAGTTAATTTGTTATCGATTTGCAATTGATTGATGGTTTAGACTTTATCAATCATATTTGGTGAAATAGTCGAGGTATCTCGTGATTTTGTACTACAATTATGACTTTAAAAAGATGAAGTTCATTGACTAATTAGATGACAAAAAGACGTGACTTGATCATACTATAATTGTGTGTTTTCAGAGTATAGGAAGTGGGAAATTCCAAGAACAAAATGGGCCTATAATCGAACGTCAAAAACATTGAAAATTGGGGAGATGTACCTAACTTTGATTAAAATTTTAAAATAGACCGTAGTAGGTAGTAGTAGTAATTGATATGGACAGAATGTTTTATATGCTGTAGAATACGTGCAATTAATATTATGTACGAGTCCCATAATAAAATATTTAATTTCGTCTACTTATTTATAAAGTTCATCCCTTAAAAACTTCTTGTAACAATTATGTATATTGTATATTTTTTCGGGTACACAATTTTTTTGTATATGATATACAATAGTAAACATTAATAACATTTTCAAATTTCTTAACCATAGTATGAAAATGTCTTATAAAAATAGTGTTAAATTATTATATTTTATATAAGTGACGTACAAAATCAATTCTTGGTCAATCGTATATGATGAAGTGGTGTAAATTCATAAATTGTTTTCCTCAAGTGTGATGGAGGAAGCCAGGCAAAATATGGGCCTATCTTTTATCCAAACGGACCTGTCTGGATTTTGGATGTCAAATGCACATGCAATATTTAGACACAAAAATAAAAATTTGGGATACAAGTGAATGTCAATTTCCCCATAAAGATAACGTTCTTCTTACATTCTTAAGTGCAATTAGAAATGATTTTTTAGGGAAAATTGTATGAAATAACAAACTATTAATTCAAATTAAATGTTATAGCCATAGTTTCTTTTATTTGTAATTCGCAACAAACATTCCATGTTTTTTGTCATCCCATTTGTATACCGAAATATACAAATAGAACCATTCGGTATACAAACTTTGTGTTGTATATATGTAGTAATTTTGTTTATATACAATTATTATGTTTTAGTTTGTATACCGAAATATACAAATACAAATTTTTATGTATATGTATACCGAAATATATAGATTAATAGCCATAACAAACATAAAGTTTGCTATGAAGCGCAATTATACAAACTATAGCTATAACATACAAATATGATTTTTATGTTTGCTAAACCTAAAATTTACTTTTTTTTAAGCTTGTGTTTAATCATAGATATTTGATTAGATTTTTTTTAAAAAATTTTATCTTCAAATATCTGTTTGATTGTCAAGTTTGATCAAATTTTAAGAATTTAATCTTCAAATATTTTCAAGTTTTCAAAAATGGATGGAGGAGAAATTTCATTTGTACTCACAAAACTTCGATTTATTTTCTAAATAAAATACATGTTCAAACATGAATATTTTCAAGTTCCAAAAATCACAACTTCTAAATTCAAATTTTCAAGTTTTTAACTTAAAAAAAATCTATAGCTATACAAAAGCTTAGTATTTTCTTTGTTACTACTATTCAGATTTCAAATTAAAAAAAAAATTCAAAAAATGGAAATGATGACACAATTAATTGGAGAAAGGGATGCAAAAAGTAAGGAGGGAAATGGAAATTGACATTGGCAACAGAAAAAACTTAAATGACATTATCAAAGTGGTTCGTGGGTGAGACGTAAACGACGCCGTTTAACAAGAACCGACTCATCTCTTTTCTTCTCTTGTGTTCCTTTTGCTTCGTGTTGTTCGATACTGCCTTCTGATGATCGCCACTACATACATACACTCCTCATTTTCATCTCCTCCAACTTAGGGTTTCTCGATTCTTCCTCAAAAATGGAATCACTCTGTTTTCACGACGGCAACATCACTAACTTGATCAACAAACGGTACCTCGACGTTCGCCATGTAAGTCAAATTCTAATTACCTTTTTTTTAAAATTTTTTTTTGTATTCTTGTCAGTTTGCTTAACTTTTCATCGAATTGGTATATTATGTGAGCTTTCGTTCTATGTAATTTTTCCTTTATGATGATGACATATGCTGAAATTTTTCATTATAGTTTCAGTTACTCAAGTGAATTATTGTGCCTGTAAATATTAGACTTGTACACTCGATGAGGTCAGTTGGCTAGGGGAACTGGTCCTTGAAGATGCTACATTCATTCTGAATGTAATTCAACTGGGCCTCCATATTTGCTACTTCATTAGCTGAGAAACAGTGACTCATTCTGCGGTTAAAATGAAGTGCAGAGATGGAGAACCAGGATAATTCTCAAAATTATCAGTTGTTCCACCTCTGCATCACAGAAAATTAAGGTACCATCAACATGCTGAAAATGTGTGATCTCGTGGCTATTATGCCCATTCATGGCTACCTCAAAGGCTTTAATCCACTCATTTTGCTTAGCGATTTTAATCATGTTGTTCAAACCTTCCATGAAAGTTATGAAAAGATAATGGGACAAAGGATGATCCTGCCTGAGACCTCTGTGAGTTGGAACATAACCTTTTGTGGGAACCTTGATGATGACTGAGAATATGACAATAGACATATAAGCTTCCATCAATCAAAACCTATCTATTGTAACATGTTTAGGAAGAAGTTCCAGCTCACATGGTCATAGGATTTCTCAATATCTAATTGACAAAAAATACATGCTTCTTCTGTTTCTATCTTGAATCCACTGCTTCATTGGCTATTAGTATAACATCTGTTATTTGCGTTCCTTTTTTGAATGCCATCTGTTGAGTGTCAACCAGTTTTTTCATTATCCTTTTAAGCCTCTCTGTCACTTCTGCAATAAATTTGTAAATGTTTGTTGCCTATTAAACATATAGGTCTGAAATGCCTAAGCTCCTCTGCACCATTCTTCTCAGGGATCAAGGCAAATAGGCAATGCATGGCATTGAGATTCTTCTAAAAAAAAAACGAGAGTAAAAATTGTGGAAAGCTCCCATGATATCCTGTTTAAGCATCTCCCATGTACATCATACTTTCTATCACAAAAGTATTCCACTAGTCTGTCCTTATTTCTCCATCTCCTCACCATGTTTTGCTGATCAGTTTAAGCCTTTTGAGAGCAAAGCAGACCCATTCCATAGTCGTTTTGCTTAGCGTCGGACATTTCATCATGTTACGACTTCTTTCGATCCAATGGAGCCATGTATCATTGTTGGGTGTCCACCGGGTAGTATCAAGACTTAAAGCCGGTGTTGAAGTAAATTCCGTTTTCTCCCATGTGTGTAATCTGAAAAAGGAGCCAAGGTTTTATGTAGTTCACAGTGGGTGAACTCTGGAATAAAGAAAGAAAGGGGTTTTCTGGCACAAATGCATCGGAAAAGGTTAAGATACATTCCCAGAAAGTAGGAGAGAGAGGAACCTTGGGAAAAGTGCCTGGGTACTTTTTTTTATAATTGACCTTTTTTCTATTTGCTTTTCTTACTCAAACCAACCTTGTTAAATTTTGAGAAATCCAAGACAAAACCATCACAAGTGCTTACGAATAGCGGCTTTCATTTGACTTGGGCAGCTACACATTTGTCGGTCTTTTTGAAAATTTATTAAATGATTTTACAGCCACCGGAAATATATTTCTTCATTGGTTCCTGTATGTGAGACCAGCAAAGCTTCAGTCCCATAATGACTTGGATTACTAATAAGGTTCTGTCTGGTGTTTTTAAGCTCAGTACTTTCCGCTTATTTCTGTCTCACAAATTATACTTGGGTTTCTATTCTTTACAGGACTCTGTTCACGAATTGCAAATGCACTCCTCTTTGGTGAAAAGAATGGCTTTAGAAAGAGAACTAGATGTGAGTGCCTTAATGAGTCCATTTTTATTGTGCATATTATTAAGATATTAATCTCACATTATCTTTTATCTGATTGATTATTTTGCAAAGTTGGGCATCTGTCTGTTGAGAGATTAAAACACTCATCCTATGCCTTGATTGGAGAACAACTAGTTGAGGGTGTCAACTATTTACCTTTTTTTTTCAAGTGCAGCTCATGAAAGTGGTATTCTTTTCGTTTGCATCAATAGGCACTTCTTATTTATGGACATTGCCTGGTTCTCCTTTGCAATAAGGTTTATGCATGTAACACCTGAGCATAATACAAATTTTAATTATTTCAAGATGCCCGAACAATATATGAGATGATTTTGGTGAAAGATGGAAAATTTGACCTTACTTGCACACTCCTCATCAAAATATGCCTCACTTTGATGTGTTTGAGTTGGTTGAGGAGTAGTTTAATTAATTGTTTGAAGTGTGACAAATTGACGCAGTGAGTTGAAAGAGTTGGCTTGTTAAGTTGGAAATAGTATAAAGTAGAAGTGATGGATAGGGAAATTAGTATGTGTGATGAATGGTCCTAGTTAAAATGTTTTTACAAATGCTTTTGAAGAAACATAATTTAATAAGCAAACCATTAAGCATCTGTATTGTAATTCCTTCTAAACTTCAGCAATAAAGTTCTGATCCTCTATATGTTTCATCCTTCCTTTTTCAAGTTACACAATCCAGTATAAATTGTATAATAATAAATCTAACATTGAATTCACTGTAAAAAAGGGGTATTAGGATCCTATGTTGCTCGGACTCTTCAAAAATGTCAAATGGGTGCATGTCTGATTCTCCAAAAGTAGGTATGATATCGAAAGTGAAGAGCCCGTGCAATTTACTCTAGATCTAGACTTGAAATTTTGCGCACATGCAAACGAATTATCTGCTTCTGGCTCTCAATATATGTGCCGGACAAAACAACAACTAAGTCTCAGTCCCAAACAAATTGGGGTTGGCTATATGAATCTTCACTGTCTTTGCTTATTGAGTTAAATTCATCTCAGGCCAACATTTTTTATGCTAGATAAAAATAAAAAAGCAGTAGAAGTTTTCTATATCTTTAACAACTTCAAAATCTATTATAGGGTTAAAAGACTCCTAGCGATCAGATCGAAAGTAATCGTTTTAACACAACAACTAAAATATGATCTAACCTAATTGATATCGCTTATATACCTAGATCTTTTTCTTCCATGATCTCCTATTTTTCGCAAAGCCTGTGTGGGTTCCAACAGATTGTAGGTCATTCAACACAACTTCTTTTCACGTGATTTCAGGTCTACCTCGCCCGTTTTAACACCTTCACTCACTATGATTTCACATGTTTAAACCGTTGCATCTGGAGGTCGATGTGGGATTGACCAAACCATCTCAATCGACCTCCTTTTACGGCCTTATGTGTGTGCTACTTGCACTTTGTGGTTGTTTGAATCCTAGGAATATTATGTAGCATATGTGTAAATATAGTAGGTAGCTTGATTCCCTCCTATTTTAACTAGGTATTGATTTGTACTGATTATGTATTGATTTCCTTTCTTTTTAGGACATGTATACTTAGCTATTTAAACCCCAATAGCTTGTGGGAAATAATCAAGCTAAGTTCTCTCTCAAAATCTTGTCCTCTCACAATGGTGAATGGGATCATTTTAAATCTTGTCTAATCATGTTTTTTGAAAATGGTAATTGTTTCTATTTTTGCAGAACAGTACAACCTTTGTACTGAAACCCGTATTTACATAAGGAAACTCTAATAATACCGACCTATCCCTATAATGAGTCTAAGACATCAATGATAGAGACGGTATCATTAGAGTAAATTTGATTACACCAAAAACACAGAGTCGAAATGCAATTCAGTTTAATCTTGTATTACCGCATAACATCTTAGCAGTTGTATTGCCGTGATAGTCATCTTGTGTGGATGTGTTGGACTTTAGCTGCTCAATATTCCTTCTCATATGGCATCTGGCTCATAAAGTTTAGCGTCGACCTTTTGGTGCACTCATATTGTTCCTTGTTGTATATAAGAATGAGTGGAGTTTGTAGAGAATCATATCTTTTTGTCGGTTCTTTACCTTTTGGTATACTCGTGTATACGACCAACTTTGTGGCCATGTTAATGAATGAAAACAGTTGTCTGATATAAAATAATAACATTTGGCTTACACTGTTCTATAGAATGTATCTTTCAACTCGTAAGCATCATTTTATCACGTAACTCCCATTAACACTGTACCATTTCAAATATCCTATTTGATCCTATGGTAACATCCTACAGGACTAGATATTGTTTGCATTTAGACACCACAACCCCGTTTAATCTCACGTCAAGTTCACTTTTCTTATGCTGACTAAACGTGCAGAGCTGCACATTAATTTTCCTCTATTCTATCAATTAAATTCTTTTTTATGTTCACATGTTTACTTTACTAAGAAAGTAAGACCACCGCTGAAGTCACAAACCTTTTTTTTGGTTTCTTTTATGAACTCCACTAGTCCATGGATTATATGGGCTTTCTGTTGTGTACAAATAAACTTCGATATCCTGCAGTGTATATATTTTGTTTTGCTTCTATTATCCTAAGGCCCTTGGCCTCTAGAGTGATTCTCCATATTTCAGTCTCTTGATACACCCCATCACTGGTTTCATCAATCAGTACAGAATCGCCTGCAAATAACTTACACCATGGGGCCTCATCATGTATTTTGTTGTTAATTTGAAGACATTAGCAGTCATTTCCAGAAGATTAGGATGAACTGTCTTAGTCTACACTTTTTTTGGTGTAAACAGAATAGGTGGGGGGATATAGGAGAATTAGTAGATTTAATTGGCAATTATAATTTTTCATCTTTTGAATAGGGGCTCCTGTTTTGGCTGTAAGTATATCTTTGTAAAGTTCTTAACTTAGCATTTTTTTCATGTGCTAAGTTATGGTTTTAATACAATTGGCTACCTTTGACTCAAAAAAAAACAACAAATCATCGGTACAAAAGTTCAGTCAATCCCGATCCGTGTTGTGTAAACGCATAATTATGAGAAACTCTGTTGTGTCTTCTACTATGTTCTAATGCCAATGACGTCTCCTTCATACATATCTTTTATGACATTTATTGTATGGATTCCTTTCTTCTCAGACATCTATCCATCAAAAGACCTTTCGTGGTACTACCATATACTTTCTTCAGGTCAACAAACACTATGTGTAGATTTATTAACCTTTTAAGAAATACTGTTAGTTGCTCCATAGGACTTCTGTTTGATAGTATTTTGATGGATATATATGTATGTGCTTACAGTCTCGAGGGTTTGTTCATTAGTTGCTCCATTGGTCTTTTTTTCTTGAAACTGAAGTTACTCCATTGGACTTCTTTTTTTTTTGATAAGAACTCCATTGGACTTCTGTTTGATAGTATTTTGATGGATATATATGTATGTGCTTACAGTCTCAAGATTTTGTTCATTGCTTAACAGGGGCATCAGGGTTGCGTGAATGCGATAGCTTGGAACTCAAAAGGCTCCCTTTTGATATCTGGATCAGATGATACAAGTGTATGATACTCTCTACGCTTCATTGCTCCTTTATTCTTCATCTTATCTTCTCAATGTGAATATGTGTTAGTTGGATTTGCTTCTAGAACCTGCAAGATAGTCAGATATAAGAGCTCTTATGGACGTGTGTGTCGTGTGTGTGTATATGTATGTATGTGTGTTCATTATACTTTTTTCATCTGTCTTGGGGAAATTGTGTATTAGTAGTCATTTGAAAATTCTTGAGTATGTTTTATATTGATCATCTTTTGTAGTTTTCTTGTGGGAGCCCGAAATCTATTGTCATTCTTTTCCAAAGTGTGAAAACATTGGTGACTGACTTGGACAGACAGAAGTTCTATTTAGTCTTGTGAAATTGTGTATTAGTAGTCATTTGAAAATTCTTGAGTATGTTTTATATTGATCATCTTTTGTAGTTTTCTTGTGGGAGCCCGAAATCTATTGTCATTCTTTTCCAAAGTGTGAAAACATTGGTGACTGACTTGGACAGACAGAAGTTCTATTTAGTCTTGTGAAATTGTGTATTAGTAGTCATTTGAAAATTCTTGAGTATGTTTTATATTGATCATCTTTTGTAGTTTTCTTGTGGGAGCCCGAAATCTATTGTCATTCTTTTCCAAAGTGTGAAAACATTGGTGACTGACTTGGACAGACAGAAGTTCTATTTAGTCTTGTGAAATTGTGTATTAGTAGTCATTTGAAAATTCTTGAGTATGTTTTATATTGATCATCTTTTGTAGTTTTCTTGTGGGAGCCCGAAATCTATTGTCATTCTTTTCCAAAGTGTGAAAACATTGGTGACTGACTTGGACAGACAGAAGTTCTATTTAGTCTTGTGAAATTGT
>JAJOOG010042730.1:0-16396 GCA_029582565.1 Solanum infundibuliforme
ATATATATATATATATATATATATATAATGTATACTAAATATACTAGTTAATATAATAGAATACTTACATTATATTATATATATATACTTGTAATAGTCGTTGGGTCAATGACCACTTTCCGAAAAAGTGGCCCAACAAATATCTCCCACAATTTAAAAAAATAATCATCGGGCCAGTGCACCACCACGCACCGATCTCTTATCGGGCTGGCCTGTGGATGAATTAATCTGGACCATCCCACCTCACTAATATAGGGGGTGGGTCCAGGCCATATCGGGCTGATCCAATTGATAGGTTTACTTTCAATATTTTTGTTGTTGTATGTACAAAAGAGATGTTGAGTGTTGACTACAAATTTAATTATTATATTATAAAAATTAAGATGTTAGAGGATAGTTGCTAATCATGCACACTAGAACAAAATTTCCAACTTTAAGAAGATACAATATACACAGATCTTATATTTAGTTCATCAAGTTAGAGACATATATTGTTTTCGAAAGCCTCTTAATTCAAATGCAATAAATTAAAATATTAATAAGTTAGGAAGCATACTTGCCTAACAAATTAGATACTAAAATAGTTCATTACGTAAGTATTTTGATTCAACTTTTGTTCTTTTGTCCAATAAATATTTGATAGTAGCTATACAGTTTTATAGTTATAGAATAGTGTAACTAATAGGCAACTCTCTTGTTTCATGCAAATTAAAGGATATGATTGAGGTGTAAATGTCTATGGGTTATGGATTGAGAAAATTAGCAAACTAGTCAAAATTTCTAACATAATCGAGAAAATGGTCTAAAACCCCCCCAACCTATATCCGCAATTTCAACTACACACTCCAATTTTACGGGTGTCCTATTACGCCCCTGAATTGTTTCAAACTGTAATAATTGCACCCTTTAGAAGCCATAACCAAATCTGTGTTGGCCTGTGAACTTCATGTGTTTTACATGTGAAAATTCAATTAATTTATTATTTTTTTTCAATCTTTTTATAATTCCTTTCCACTTTTTCCTATACTCTCCCAATTTCTTCAAATCTCTAAGGTAACTTCTTCCCACAATTCTTTCAAATTCCTATGGAATTGTGAGGAACAAAGATGAATATTGATAGCGGGAGCTTGTCAAGCGATATTTGAGTTTTTCTTGTCGGAGAACATTGAAAAATAATCTAAAAGGATCTGTGCATATCGCTGCTACGTCGAAGTTTTTCTTGCTTCACCAGAGCTCGCTGGTTGGAGCAGTGCAACATCAAGGTTTTGTTGTTGTTGTTGTAATCGACCTTGTTGTGAGAACAGAGGTAGGTCTTCATAGTGGTTGTCTCGGAATGGGAGAGAGATAAGAGGAGAGGGGAAGAGGAGAACGGGGTTTTGTTGGTAGTTTGGGTTTCGCCGGAGGCGGCGACAGTGGTGGCTGATGGTTGAGCAGCAAAAAAGGGAGAACAAACGAAAGCACTAGCAATGCCATTAATGGAGGTCAATTGAGATGGAATCCTTTCATTGATTAATTGAAATTTGAGATTGATAATTAAAGGATCTACAATAAAAAGGAAAAAAAACATTCTCATGAGGGAGTTCAATTGAATTTGATGTAAACCCAATTTTTTTTTTTCAAATCCGATCCATATTTCATTTTTGGATGATTGAAAAACATGTCATTTTATCTTTAATTGAATTGATTGTTTTTTCTAAGTTTTTTACGTGAGAGTTTATAAGTTTGTGTGAAATCAACAATGGTGAATCCGGTATGAGAATTTGATCTTTGTTGCTATGAAGAAGAAACAATGGTTTAATTAAGGATGGGGAAGATGACTATTGGAGAAATAGGAAATTTTCGTCAAAATTCACCTTCTAACGCGCCTAGAGGAGGTGAGAACACCTCCTATGACAGGTCAACACTTAAGTGTGTAGAAAATAGAGAAATATAAAGTTCAGGGGGGTTGTAGGACACCCTTAAAGTTGAACTGTATAGTTGGGATTTCAGGTATAAGATGGGGGGGGGGGGGGTTAGACCATTTTCTCAACATAATCATTAAAAATATCTACACTTTAAAATAATTATTAAAAATGTCAGTATGTCAATATTTTAGCAAATATAATGTATCCTAATATAATTTATTTACCTTTTTTTTTTCAATTGGGCCCACTTTTTGACCTCATTACCGGTGAAAAAAAAAAACTCTATTACCCACTTTTTTTCTCTTTAATTTTTTTACCCACATTCTATCCTTTTTCTCTCACATTCTTTTTCCTTTTTTCCCTCTCCTTAAGAAACATAATTTAGTGATGTTGGTCGAAGGGAATGACTCCAGTTCAGCCGCCGCCGCCTCAAAGAGAGCAGCTCCGTTGGAGCTCCTAGACTTTCCTTTCTTGGCCCTTTTTCTCGCTTTTTTTCTATCTGGTTTTTGTTGGTTTTTTTTTTCTCCCACTTTGTAATTTTGGAATAGGGACCAAACTTTATATTATATAGAATTCCATTTTTGGATTTTTTTAAAAAATTCTTATTTGAATCGAAATGGATTTGAATTTGGGTTTGGTGAACAAAAAGTCGGAAAAAAAATATCATGAAGAAGAAGAAGAAGAAGAAGAAGAAAGAGAGAGAGAGAGTTAGAGAAAAATGTTGCAAAAATTGTATTCATATTAATTTTTATTTGTCAATTGTTTTTCTTTTACTCCGTGTTTGTATTTTTATTAAGAACATTATATTTCTTTTTTAGTTTGTAGTCATTTCAATAGGTATGCCAAATGCATTTGTATTTCTTAAGCATAAATGTATTCTATTTCTTTCACAATTAATTTGTATTTTTTTAAAGAATATTGTTTCCTTCCTCAACAATTTGTACTATTTTTACTATGTATGCTATTTTTTTTTGTGAATCTTGTATCCTTTCATAAATTATATTTATATGTAATGATTAGATTATATTGAGATACAATCAGTAATATTTTTGTAATACATATTCTTATTTTTGTAATACAAATAAAATAAATATATAATTGGCAGCCATGTAATACAATTTTGATCACTATGATACAATTTTTAGTTTTCACTATGAAAGTAAAATACCAATTTAAATAATGGTAAAGGAAGCACATAAAATACAAAAATTGTTGGTAGACAATTATGATGAAAACATAATAAAAAAGAAAGTTTCAGTTTAGGAGAACACCAATTATATCGAAGTTCTAGTTGCGAAATTTTCCTCCAAAGTTGTTTGTCAACGAAATTTTAATCGTTTGTCTCAAATTTTTCTTCACAGTCAGAAAAAACTACAATTGAATTGAATTCACTTCAACAGAGATTGAGTATTATCAATGTAATGCTAAACATCAATTTTTGAAATTTTATGAACAAGGGGGATGGTTGCCTTGTCGTCAATTTTTGAAATTGTAACTGATGAGAATTTTAAGTGATATGTTCCTTTTAAAAATATTTTCTCTCTTGATTTTCTCCTTTCTGTTAATAAATAATTTTGTTCTTGCAAATCAAACAAATAAAAAAAATAATACATAAATCAGATAAATAACAAACTAAAATATTAACATTTTTAATTAATATTAAAAATGTGGCTAAATCTTATTAAATGCCAAAATATTGACATTTTAAATTTTTGCGTGGATTGATTCTATTTCAAAAGGGAAACAACTTCATTGATGGAAGGATTTCTTTGGTTGACTATATACTCTTGATCAATTTTTTTTTTAATTAATTATTTTATTTTTAATTACCTATTTTTTTTTTTAAAACAATTTAATTTTAACTTTTCACGTGACATATAGAAGGTCATAAAATTAAAGGACATTTTAATATAGATGAAAAGCTTTGAAAAAATATGAAAATCTTGAAAAAACTTATAATTATTCCCGTTAATTGAAGAAAACAAGTGTTTGTTGTCTTTTAAAAATATAGTATTTATAATGATAAAAATGATGTGGTAATTTATATCTAATGCGACAATTTATATTTGACATAGATAATGATGTTTTATCCACATTAGTGCGATTGAGAGATGACACACATGATTAGAGGGATTTAAAATAGTGTATTTTAATAATTTCAAATGTTCGATTAACAAAGTCGTAAGTAGGATGGTCAAGGTGACAAACTAAGTCAAGTAGATAGATCTTCCAATTATATTGCTAAAATAAAAATGAAACTTTAATGCCAAATAGAATGATTAGAGGTGCTAGATGATTTTAAATCACAAGATGAAATCACATGTCCAAACGCCTATTAAAATTTTATAAATTAAATCATTTACTATATAAGTAAACGGACATATAAACTAATATATGATCTATTAAATATTTTACTAAAATTGAATGAACAATTGTTTAATAATAAATATTACATATATAGACACATTGTTAGTAATATATATCCTAACAATCTCACAATTTGACCTTGACATTTGTTAGAATACTATATCAAAATTGATGATTATTTCAAGGTAGTTCAATTCAACTCCAAATTCGATATCAAACCTTTTAATACCAATCCAAACATGCAATTCTCAATGATTAAATTAAACTCAAACCATCAAAAACAAATAAACAAATTTACAAGGACTTTTTAAGAAATCCTTGCCATTCATAATCGAATAATTTTATAATCGACTGTTTTAAGTCACGAACCAATTCATTTGTAATCACTTTTCAACTATTTAATTTTGCCATCATTCAAATAAGTTTTTGTTACTAGATCTTCATCAACTTCTAGCTCCTGGTGATTCAACTACACTTATTTATTTTGGTTTTATTTTTTAATTTTTTTGTTTAGGCCTAATGTATTCACAAAAACGGAAAATCATACTCATAAAATAAGATTCGAAATGAGAAAAGTAACTGAAATGACTAGGATCAATTAATATATGTACATGGCCTAAAAAAATCAAAATAAATGAAGCACTAAATAGACTTAACATATCGTGAACTACTCTTACTTAATTTGAATATCTTTTCATGTTTAACTAGATGTTTGAGGGACAATACAGTATCGAACACAAAATTAAAGAAAATATAAGTACGAAGCAAAAGGATTCATGTAGAGCATTTTCGGGCCTGTTTAAAACAAAAGCACCAAGTTCAATTGAAAGTGCACCTTCGATAAAAGCAAATCTATTACATACCTTTATTATTTAAAAGTGAATTTAATACCATATACTCTCACAATATGTTGTACTTTACACTTGACGTCACATTAGCTATGATAGCACCATGTCAAAAATTATAATATCTTATATCCTTTGTTTTCTTTTGTTTGTTTAATTAATTAGGAAAAAGTCCGGAAATTAAAGTCCTAGTCATTTGCGTTGATGAGATTGATATCTTCTTTCTTTACCTAAAATCTTGTGTGTTTTGTTACAAAAACCTAACATATAGTTCTATTTATATTTATGGTCTACATCACTACAAATATTATTTACTTGCAAATATAAATATTTTTTTTGTTGAAATTCTTACAAAGAGTTCACATCACTTTGGTTGGCAAGGTACGTTGGATGATTTTTACAACCTAATTTAAATGTTTGCATTTCTACATCTCAAATTTAATGAGCTAGATTATATTGATTGCATATTTTCTTTTTTTAATGTATGTATAACTTCCTTATAAATATTTAATCTAATTCTGGATTGATAGGACGTGCAAAGAAAGAATGAAAATCTCCAAGAGAAAAGAAGAATCATCAATTGTAATATACCCAATGAAATGGTAATTGAGATATTAGGAAGAGTACCTTGTCAAGATTAGCTACAAAATTTAAAGTTGGTATCTAAGAAATGGTATTCCATTATCTACAATGGAAGCTTTGCCTACTCACACTTTGAACACAATAATAACAAATCCTCTTCATTCTCTCAACTTAAGGGTTGAAGGTTCAATTTCAACTATTAACGGAAATGACCAATCATGGAGGCCTTTAAAATGGAATGATGATTCACTTGATCCAGGTGCTACTAGGTCACCAGCATGTTGATTGTTAAGGAAGAATCTTATCTGATTGAGGTACCAATACAAAGTGAAGCACACCATGTAAGTATAGAGGAAAAAAGAGGAAAGATTTGTTTGATAACAAATGAACTGTGTCACAATTCCAGATGTATCTTGTTCAAGGGATATATTGCTCATAATATTAATGATCTAGAAAGCTTAAATTCATGGAAACTAGAGTTTAATGTCACAATTTATGACTTATGGCGAATTTGGTAACCATCACATGAGCTTTACCAACGAGATTTTGATGGTTGATACATATGATACAATGTTTTTTTTCGATGTTGCAACTGGAAGGATATTGGATGAATTTCAAACCTCCACTAGAACTGCTTCAATTTTAATCCCTTATGTGCCTAGTTTCATATCTCTTCACCATCGCCCCATAAGAGAAAAAAAATACTTAGACACTGTAAGCGGGTTATTGTAACTTCCATTTATCGTTGTCATTTATAATTCATTGTTTTGATTCATTTTTCAAGTATTTAATTTTGCCATCAATCAGATAAGTTTTTGTTAGTAGATCTTTATCAAGTTCTAGCTCCTAGTGATTCAATTACACTTATTTATTTTGGTTTGATTTTTAAAATTTTTTTTTATGAGGATCTCTGTATTGAGTTTTGAACCATCACATATACTCACATCATTTTATTCACGCCCATTTTCGCAACTACAAGCCTTTTTTGAGTAATCACACAAATTGCTTTATTTTAATGTGCATAAACCCATGGATCTGGCGTCCGGAGCACCTAATTATTTTTTCAAAAAAACTTTATGAGGTCCTCCGTATTGAGTTGGAGAACCATGATGTATACTCACACCAATTTATTCACGCCCATTTCCGCTTCTACAAGCCCCTTTTTATGAATTGCGCAAATTGCTCTATTTTTCGTGTGTATTAGCCCATGGATCTGGAGCCCAGAGACCCCAATTTTTTTTCTCAAAAAACTTTGTGTGGACTCCGTATTGAGTTGGGGAACTATCACGTATACTCACACCATTTTTTCCACGCCCATTTCCGCATCTACATACCTTTGTTATGAATCGCGCAAATTGCTCTATTTTTTCGTGTATTAGCCCATTGATCTGGCCCCCGGAGCGCCAAAATTTTTTTTTCCTCACAAAACATTATTAGAACATCCGTATTGAGTTGGGGAACAATCAACTATACTCACACCATTTTATTCACGCCTATTTCTGCATCTACAGGCCTTTTTTTAGGAATTGTGCAAATTGCTCTATTTTTCGTGTGTATTAGCCTATGGATCTGGCGCCCGGAGCACCCAATTTTTTTTTTCTCAAAATATTTTGTGTGAACCTCCGTATTGAGTTAGAGAACCATCAAATATACTCACACCATTTTTTTAACGCTCATTTCCGCATCTACAAGCTATTTTTAAGAATCGCACAAATTGCTCTATTTATTTTGTGCATTAGTCCATGGATCTGGCGCCTGGAGCGCCTAAAATTTTTATCTCAAAAAACTTTATTAAGACATCTGTATTGAGTTGGGGAACCATCACCTATACTCACACAATTTTTCTCATGCCCATTTCCGCATTTACAAGCCCTTTTTAGGAATCAAATAAATTGCTCTATTTTTTTCGTGTGTATTAGCCCATGGATCTGGCACCCGAAACCCCCAAAAACATTTTCTCAAAAAGCTTTATGAGGACCTCCGTATTGAATACATATATCCACACCATTTTTCTCTCGCCCATTTCACATCTACATGCCTTTTTTTTAAGAATTGCGCAAATTGCTCTATTTTTCGTTGTATTAGCCCATGGATCTTGCGCCCGGAGCACCCAATTTTTTCTCAAAAACCATTATGAGGACATCCGTTTTTAGTTTGGAAACCACCACGTATACTCACACCATTTTTTTCACGCCAATTTTCGCATCTACAGACCCTTTTTTAGGAATCGCGAAAAAATTACTCTATTTTCGTGTTTATTAGTCCATGAATCTGGCGCCCAAAACAACCAATTTTTTTTTCTCAAAAAACTTTATGAGAACCTCTGTATTGAGTGCGGGAACCATCACGTAAAGTTACACCATTTTTTCGCACATTCCGCATCTACAGGCCAGTTTTTAGGAATCACAAAAATTGCTCTATTTTTCGTGTGTATTAGCCCATAAATATGGCGCCCGGAGCATTCAATTTTTTTTTCTCAAAAAATTTTATAAGGACCTTTGTATTGAGTTGTGGAATAATCACATATACTCAGACCATATTTTACACAACAATTTCAGCATCTACATGCCCCTTTTTAGGAATCGTGCAAATTACTCTATTTTTCGTGTGTATTAGCCCATGGATCTGATGCCCAGAGCACCCAATTTTTTTTTCAAAAAACTTTATGAGGACATACGTATTGAGTTTGGAATCATCAAGTATACTCTCACCATTTTTTTCACGTCCATTTCCGCATCTACAAGCTCTTTTTTAGGAATCACGCAAATTGCTTTATTTTTCGTGTGTATTAGCCCATGGATCAGGCTCCCGGAGAACCTAATTTTTTTTTCTCAAAAAACATTTTGAGGACATCCGTATTGAGTTGGGGAACCATCACGTATACTCACACCATTTTTTTCACGCCCATTTCCGCATCTACATGCCCTTATTTAGAAATCGCGCAAATTCCTATATTTTTCGTGTGTTATAGCCCATGGATTTGGCGCCCTGAGCACCTAAATTTTTTTTCTCAGAAAACATTATGAGGACCTCCGTATTGAGTTTGGGAACCATCACATATACTCATACCATTTTTTTTCAAGCCCATTTGCGCATCTACATGCCTTTTTTCAGCGATCACGCAAATTCCTCTATTTTCGTGTGTATTAGCCACTGATCTGGCGCCCTAAGCACCCAATTTTTTTTTTCAAAAACTTTATGAGGACCTCCGTATTGAGTTGTTGAACAATCACGTATACTCATACTTTAATTTTTTCACGCCTATTTTCGCATCTACAAGTCACTTTTTAGGACTCACGTAAATTGTTCTATTTTTCGTGTGTATTAGTCTATGAAACTGGCGCTCAGAGCACCCAATTTTTTTCTCAAAATTTTTTATCACAATCTCCGTATGGAGTTGGGGAACCATCATATATACTCAGACCTTTTTTCTCAAGCCATTTTCGCATCTACAAGCCCTCTTTTGGAATCACGCAAATTGCTCTATTTTTCATGTGTATTAGCCATGGATTTAGTGTCCGGAGAACCCAAAATATTTTTCTCAAAAAATTGTATGAGGATATCCCTATTGAGTTTTGAACCATCATGTATATTCACACCATTTTTTTCACGCCCATTTTCTCATCTACAGACTCTTCTTTAGGAATCGATCAAATTGCTCTATTTTTTGTGTGTATTAACCAATGGATTTGCCGCCCAGAGCAACCAAATTTTTTTCTCAAAAAATTTATAAGGACCTCTATATTGAGTTGGGGAACCATCACATATACTCACACCATTTTTTCATGTCCATTTCTGCATCTACATGCATTTTTTTAGGAATCGCGCAAATTGCTCTATTTTTTGTGTGTATTAGCCCATGGATCTACCGCCTGGAGTGCCCAAATTTTTTCTCAAAAAAATTAATGAGGACTTCCGTATTGAGTTGGGAACCATCACATATAGTCAGACCATTTCTTTCATGCCCATTTCCGCATCTACATGCCACTTTTTAGGAATCACGCAAAATATTGCTCTATTTTTCATGTGTATTAGCCCATTGATCTAGCGCCTGGAGCACCCAAAAAGTTTTTCTGAAAAAGAAAACTTTATATGGACATTCGTATTAAGTTTGGGAACCATCACATATACTCACGCCATTTCTTTCACACCTATTTTCGCATATACAGGACTTTTTTTAGGAATTACTCAAATTCCTCTATTTTCGTGTGTATTAGCCCATGGATCTGGTTCACGGGGCAACAAATTTTTTTCTTAAAAAACATTCTAAGGACCTCTGTATTGAGTTGGGGAACCATCACGTATATTCACACCATTTCTTTCACGCCCATTTTCGTATCTACAAGACCAATTTTTTAGAAATTGCGCAAATTGCTCTATTTTTCGTGTGTATTACCCCCATGGATCTGTCGCTCGGAGCACCCAAACTTTTGTTCTCAAAAAACTTTATGAGGACCTCCGTATTCAGTTGGGGAATCATCACGTATACTCATACCATTTGTTTCACCCCCATTTTCCGCATCTACAGTCCTTTTTTAAGGAATCATGCAAATTCCCCATATTTTTGGCATTTATTAGCCCATAGATCTGGTGCCCAGAGCATTCAATTTTTTTTATTAGAAAACTTTATGAGGACTTCTGTATTAAGTTGGGGGAACATCACGTATACGTACACCATTTTTTCACGCCCATTTCCGCATCAACAAGGCCTTTTTATATGAATCGCGCAAATTGCCCTATTTTTCATGTGTATTAGCCCATATATTTGGCGCCCGAATTACCCAAATTTTTTTTCTAAAATAACTTTATGAGGACCTTTGTATTAAGTTGGGGGAACCATCACTTATACTCACACCATTTTATTCACGCCCATTTCCGCATCTATAAGCCTCCTTTTAGGAATCGCGCAAATTACTCTATTTTTCGTGTGTATTAGCCCATGGATCTGGCGCCCGGAGCACCCAATTTTTTTTCTAAAACCTTCATGATGACTTCCGTATTGAGTTGGGGAACCATCACGTATTCTCACACCATTTCTTTAACGCCCATTTCTGCATCTACATGACCTTTTTAAAAATCGCGCAAATTGCTCTATTTTTGTGTGTATTAGCCCATGGATATGGCATCCAGAACACCCCAATTTATGAGGACATCCGTATTGAGTTGGGGAACCATTACGTATAATCACTCAATTTTTTCACGCCAATTTCCGATTCTACAGGCCTTTATTTAGAAATCGCACAAATTGCTCTATTTTTTGTGTGTATTAGTCCATGGATCTGGCGCCCGAATCACCCAATTTTTTTATCAAATTTTATTTGAGAACATCTGTATAGAGTTGGGGAACCATCACGTATACTCACTCAATTTTTTCACGCCCATTTCTGCTTCTACAGGCCCTTTTTTAGAAATCACGCAAATTTCTCCTTTTTTGTGTGTATTAGCCCATGGTTGAAGCGCCCAGAGCACCCAAGATTTGTTTCTCAAAAAACTTTATTAGGATCTTCGCATTTAGTTTGGGAACCATCACGTATACTCACACCATTTTTTCACACCCATTTTCGCATCTACAGACCCTATTTTTGGAATCATGCAAATTGCTCCATTTTTCGCGTGTATTAGCCCATGGATCTGACTCCCAGAATGCCTATAATTTTTTTTCCTCAAAAGACTTTATGAGGATGTTCATATTGAGTTGGGGAACCATCATGTATACGCATACCATTTTTTTCACGCCCATTTCAGCATCTACAGGCCATCTTTTAGGAATCGCGCAAACTCCTCTAATTTCGTGTGTATTAGCCCATGGATCTGGCGCCCCGGAGCACCCAAAATATTTTTGTCAAAACACATTATGAGGACCTCCGTATGGAGTTGGGGAACCATCACGTCTACTCCCACCATTTTTTCACGCTCGTTTCCGTTTCTAAGGCCCTTTTTTAGGAATTGCATAAATTTCTCTATTTTCGTGTGTATTATCCAATGGATCTTGCGCCTAGAGCACCCATATTTTTTTCTCAAAATACTTTATAAGGACCTCCGTATTGAGTTGGGGAACTATCACGTATATACACATAATTTTTTTCACGCCCATTTCCACATCTACAAGGCCCTTTTCTAGCAGTCGCGCAAATTTCTCTATTTTTCGTTCGTATTAGCCTATGGATCTAGCACCCAGAGCACCGTAATTATTTTTCAAAAAAAACTTTATGAGGACTTCCGTATTGAGTTGGGGAACTATCACGTATACTCACATCATTTTTTACACGCCATTTCGGTATCTACAGGCCCATTCATAAGAATCACGCAAATTGCTCTATTTTTTGTATGTATTAGCCAATGGATCTACGCCCGGACCACCCAAAATTTATTTATAAAATACCTTTATGAGGACCTCTGTATTGAGTTGGGGAACTCTCATGTATACTCAGACCATTTTTTCACGTCCATTTCCGTATCTAGAGGCCATTTTTTATAAATCGCGCAAATTGCTCTATTTTTCTTGTGTATTAGCCCATAGATGTGGTGTCCAGAGCACTCAAATTTTTTATCTCAAAAATCTTTATGCGGAAATTTGTATTGAGTTTGGGAACCATCATGTATACTCACACCATATTTTCACCCCCATTTTCGCATCTACAAGCCTTTTTTTAGGAATCACACAAATTGCACTATTTTCTATGTGTGTTAGCCCATTGATCTAACACCCTAAGCACCCAAAAGTTTTTTCTCAAAAATTTTTATGAGGACCTCTGTATTGAGTTGGGGAATCATCACATACACTCACACCATTTTTTTCACGCCCATTTCCACTTCTACAGTCCTTTCTTTCAGAATTGAACAAATTGCTCTATTTTTTGTGTGTCCATGGATCTGGCACCCGGAGCACCCAAAATGTTTTTCTCAAAAAACTTTATGAGGACCTCAGTATTGAGTTGGGGAACCATCACGTATACTCTGACCATTTTTTCACGTCCATTTCCACATCTACAAGGCCCCTTTTTAGTAGTCGCACATATTCCTCTATTTTTCGTGTGTATTAGCCTCTGGATCTTGCAACATGAGCACCCAATTTTGTTTTTTATCAAAAAACTTTATGAGGACCTCCGTATTGAGTTGGAGAACTATCACATATACTCGCACCATTTTTTTCACGCTCATTTCCGCATCAACATGCCCTTTTATAAGAATCACGCAAATTGCTCTATTTTTGTGTGTATTAGCCCATGGATATGGTGCCCGGAGCACACAAATTTTTTTTCTAAAAAAATTTATGAAGACCTCCAAATTAAGTTGGGTAACTCTCACGTATATTCACACAATTTTTTTAACGTCCATTTCCGCATCTACAAACCCTTTTTTAGGAATCGCGCATATTGCTCTATTTTTCGTGTGTATTAGCTCAAGATCTGGAGCTCGAAACATCCAATTTTTTTCTCAAAAGACTTTATGAGGACATCCGTATTGAGTTGGGAACCATCACGTATACTCACACAATTTTTCATGCCAATTTTCGCAGCTACAGACCTTTTTTTAGGAATCGCACAAATTGTTCTATTTTTTTATGTGTATTACTGTATTAACCCATGGATCTGGCGCCCGGATCACCTAATTTTTTTTCCTCAAAAAATTATATGAGAACATCCGTATAGAGTTGGCGAACTATCACGTATACTCTCACTATTTTGTTAACGCCCATTTCCGCTTCTAGAGGCCTTCTTTTAGGAATCATGCAAATTCTTCTATCTTCGTGTGTATATATGGCGCTCAGAGCACCCAATTTTTTTTTTAAAAAAAATTTACGAGGACCTCCGTATTGAGTTAGGGAATCATTACATATAAACACACCATTTTTTTCACTCTCATTTCTGTATCTACAGACCCTTTTTAGAAATCGCGCAAATTCCTCTAGTTTCGTGTGTATTAGCCCATGGATCTGGCGCTCGGAGCACACAATTTTTTTTCTAAAAATACTTATGAGGAAATCCATATTGATTTGGGAACCATCATGCATACACACACTATTTTTTACGCCCATTTCCGCATCTATAAGGCTCTATTTTAGCAATCGCACAAATTGCTCTATTTTTCGCGTGTATTAGCCCATTGATCTGGAGCCCGAAGCACCCACATTTTTTTTTCTCAAAATACTTTATGAGGATTTCCGTATTGAGTTGGAGAACCATCACGTATACTCACACTATTTTTTTCATGCCTATTTCCGCATCTATATGCCCTTTTTTAGGAATCACACCTATTGCTTTATTTTTTGTGTGTATTATTAGCCCATCGATCTGGCGCTCGGAGCATCCAAACTTTTTTTCTAAAATATTTTTATGAGGACATCCGTATTGAGTTTGAAAACCATCTCGTATACTCACACCATTTTTTCAAGTCCATTTCCATATTTACTAGCCTTCTTTTAGGAATAACGCAAAATTGCTCTATTTTCTCTGTGTAATGCCAATGTATCTGGCGCCTAGAGCACCCAAATTTTTTTTCTTAAAAAACTTTATGAGGACCTTTGTATTGATTTAGGGAACCAACACGTATCCTCACACCATTTTTTCACGCCCATTTCCGCTTCTACATGCCCTTTTTTAGGAATCACACAAATTGCTCTATTTTTGTGTGTATTAGTCCAAGGATCTAGCGTGTGAAGCACCGAAAAAATATTTCTCAAAAAAGTTTATGAGGACATCCGTATAGATTTGAGTAACCATCATGTATACTCACACCATTTTCTTCACACCCATTTCCGCTCTACATGCCTCTTTTTAGGAATCACTCAAATTCCTCTATTTTTCGTGTGTATTAGCCCATCGATCTGGCGCCTGGACCACCTAAATTTTTTTTATCAATAAAATTTATGAGGTCCTCCATATTTAGTTAGAGATTCATCACGTATACTCACTATTTTTTCACTCCCATATCCGCATCTATTGTCCCTTTTTTAGTAATCACACAAATTTCTCTATTTTCGTGTGTAGTAGCACAAGGATCTGGTGCCCGCAACACCCAAAAATATTTTCTCAAAAGACGTTATGAGGACCTCCGCATTGTGTTGGGAAACCATCACATATACTAGCACTAACTTTTTCACGCCCATTTCCGCATCTACATGCCCTTTTTTAGGAATCACGCAAATTCCTCTATTTTCTTGTGTATTAGCCCAAGGATCTGGCAATCGAAGCACCCAAAAAAATATTCTGAAAAAACTTTATGAGGATCTCCATATTGAAATGGGGAACCATCACGTGTACTCACACTATTTATTTCACGCCCATTTCCGCATCTATATGTTCTTTTTTAGGAATCACGCAAATTCCTCTATTTTCATGTGTATTAGACCATGGATCTGGCGCCAAGAGTACCCAAATTTTTTTCTCAAAAAACTTTATGAGAACCTCCGTATTGAGTTGGGGAACAATCACGTATACTTACACCATTCTTTTCATGCCCATTTCCAAATCTACAAGGCCTTTTTCTAAGAATCGTACAAATTACTCTATTTTTCATGTGTATTTGCCCATGGATCTGGCGCACTGAGCACCCATTTTTTTTTCTTAAAACACTTTATAAGGACATCCGTATTGAGTTTGGGAACATTCATTTATACTCACACCATTTTTTTCACGACCAATCCGCATCTACAATCCCTAATTAGAAATTGCCCAAAAGTTTATACCCAAAAACCTTTATGAAGAATTCCATATTGAGTTGGAGAACTCTCACGTATACTCACACAATTTATTTCACGTTCATTTCTTCATCTAGAAGCCCATTTTACAAATCACACAAATTGCTCTATTTTTTGTGTGTATTAGCCCATAGATCGGGAGCTCGGATAACCCAATTTTTTTTCCTTAGAAAACTTTGTGAGGACATCTGTATTGAGTGTGGAAACCATCACGTATACTCACACTATTTTTTCACGCCCATTTCCGCATCTACGGGCCCTTTTTTAGGAATCGTGCAAATTATTTTATTTTTCGTGTGTATTTGCCCATTAATCTGGCGCCCGGAGTACCCAAAACTTATTTCTCAAAAAATATTGATGAGGATCTCCGTATTGAGTTGAAGAACTATCACGTATACTCACACCATTTCTTTCACGCCCATTTCCGCATCAACAGACCTTTTTTTAGGAATCGCGCAAATTGCTCTATTTTTCGTGTGTATTATCCCATGGATCTGGCGCCCGGAGCACCCAAATGTTTTTTCTCAAAAAACTTTATGAGGACATCCGTATTGCGTTGGGGAACCATCATGTATACTCACACTATTTTTCTTACTCTCATTTCCACATCTACAAGCTCCTTTTTATGAATCGCGTAAATTGCTCTATTTTTCGTGTGTATTAGACCTTGGATCTGGCGCCTGGTGTTGACACCCAATTTTGGACCTCCGCAATATAAATTAATCATTGAGCTTCTTCAATTTCTAACGATTTAAAATAATTAGTTTTATAAAAATTTCAGAAATAAAATAAAATAAACATAGTTTGCAAGTTATTTTAAATAGTTTTGTCACTTCTTTAATATATGTTTTATATAGTTATGTATATAATTAATGCATTTTATGAGTATTCAAAAATCATCTCGAAAAGATTTTATATTTTAAATACTTTATTAGCAAGGGTCATAATTTTGAATTTTATGAAATTCAAAATACTTTCAAGTTATTTTTAGAGTAATA
>JAJOOG010042731.1:0-11919 GCA_029582565.1 Solanum infundibuliforme
TTACTAACCCTTACCTTTACCTCATATTAGACATCATAATCGATGTTTGGCTTAGTTATTACTTCGCACCAATCGACACTAGCCTATTAGATAGTATCACACTAAATCTATGTTGATAATTCTTTTCTTGTTGATTACCTCCTTGATTCGGCAAGTAGCAACAAGGCGAGTTCTAATGCGTGCACTCGTTAAAAAGACTTTTAAACGAAATAATTATCAATGCTTACAAAACACTATTCAGGAATTGCTTATTTACTATTTATACTTTGTTAATCGCTCATGGTTCCCATAACCCTAGTTGTGGATTTAGTTACCCATATTAGCAAGAACACCATTCATAATATTAGATGAAGAAATCATGAACTTACGTAACAAGAATAATAAACCCAAAATTTCAACTTGAATTGCAAAGCCAAAATCTTCAACTTAATCTCCAAAGTCACAAAGTAAAACTAGAATAATAATATCTAACCCCCAAAAACGAGGTTTACATGCCCTATTTATAGAAAACAAATCCTAAATTAAAAGGGAAACAAATTAAGGAAAGTTTGTACAGGTACGCGTCTTCAATCCACGAGACTGACTTACGGACCGTCGATGGATCTACTGTCCGTAAGTCCCTTCCATCAGCCAGGACTTAGAAAATATTTCAGCTTCTCTGAAGCAAACGATGGACTAGCAGTACGGACCGTAGATCGATCTACGGTCCATCAATCCCCTCCGTAGCTCCACACTTAGATTTTTCAAAAATCAGGTACTGGAACCCCTGTAGTATCAATCTACGGATCAACAGTACGGTCGGTAGATCAATCTACGGACCGTCAATTGGCACCGTGGTTCCACACTTGGTCAGATTTCCCTGATTTGTCCTCCATACCTTGCCTGCTGATCCACGATCATCACCTACGGACCATAAATGAACCTACAGTCCGTAGATTTCCTTCGTGAATGCCCTTTTTCTACATTTCTGTCAGCTATCTCTATACTTCCGCGCCTGAACATATTTCCTGCAAAACATGATAAAAACACATAAAAACCAATACAAAAAGGCCCTAGACACACAACTTGTAAGTGAAATGTATTAGAAATACCGTAAACTCACGGTATATCAGTTATATGCATAGTAAGCATAGGTTACATGTTGGTTCTCTCGGGCCTTTAGGGCATCGGGTGCCTGTCCGTCTTAATGGGATTTGAGGCGTGACATTTACTCTAAACATGGGTCTTCTTCTAAAATGATTTCTATTTATCAATTATGATTTATTATGATTAATTATGATGGTTTATGGTTAGATTGTTGTAGTCTTGATGGTTTTTGATGAAAATCTTTCTTGGACCCATGGTTTCCCTTTTCTTCCTAAATTGTGAACTAATATGTGACTTGATTAGCCATAGAAGTTGATAATTGATTATGTTTATGTTTATTAAGTTGTTGAATCATGAAATCTCTCTATCTAATGTTGTAATTCAAGAAGTTAGAGTTGATGTTGGTTCATGGCCTTGAAGGGCAATTGGCTAGGGTATGTATATGTTGATGTTGATTCTAAATGAGTCTATGATTTACTTGGACGGTAATGATCCTATATCTAATGTTGTGGTATTGATGTAAGATCATTCGTCCCTATACCCTATGCACTTGATTATGTATGAAATATGTGTGTATGCTTATAATGAACTTGTTGGGTTTATTGGAAAGACATTCCCATTATCACAATCGGACTAAAATGTGAAAGGTCTACTCACATTCTAGTGTTTCTAAAGTGAAAGGATCATTCTCACTTAAGGAACCTATGAAATATTATGATGACATGTTGACATGAGTGTCTAATACACTTTCTTATGACTGTGAACCTATCTAAAGGCTAATGGTGAGTTTTAAAGGGAATAATGCGTAGCACCGAGAGGACATGAAAGTGAGATGGGGCTTTTACGTTTAGCAAGTCCGGCCTCCCAATGTAGGATATCTCATGAGATGTAAACCTTCTACGTTTAGCATGTCCGGGTTTCTAGTAGCAATCTCCTTGTCCCATAACTATGTGCCCACATATGTCTTAGCTAGTGGATCCACCTAATTAGCTAGAATGTATGTTCTACCTTAGGCAAGTAAAACACCTCTTTTCGGTGTGGGGGTAGAACATTGGATTCCATGTAGCTCACATGGTCTATGTCGGTTAATGCAATCTTTCCCTAAATTAATATGAATGTGAACTATGGTAAGGACATGGACTTTAAATATGACCTCTTAAGGGGTTTACTTAGTGTGAGTGGGAGTATGGCACTTCACTTATGCCTTGCACGAGTAGGCTCTCAGAGGGATTAGGGTAAGGTTCTGCTATGTTATGATGGCATGAAAAGGTATGTATGGAAAGGTATGTATGAATGTTATGAATATGAATGTCTTCACCCTTATGTATGTTGGCTATGACTATGGTAAGATATATATGTTATTGGAGATGCAAATGTGATACCTAGCATTTGGTAGGGTTATGGGATCTTACCTTTGCATTGCACTAGTGTGTCTTTGGGGTTGCTCATATGTTGAATTGGCTTATGTATCTTCATAAATGTGCATATTGGTTTTCAAACTTAATAAAGACATGACTTCAACTAAATTTCCCTTTTATGCATGTTTTAAGGATTTTTGTGCATGGTATCCATACTTAGTACAATTCATTGTGCTAACCCATATTTTCTACTTTACTATGAGTGTAGGTTCTAATCATTGATATTTACTACTTTTGATGTATTTCTCACAAGAAGAATCACAATAATCAGCGGAGAACAAGAAAGATAGAAGAAGATACATAAGATAAGAAACAATTGGCAACTAAAGGATGTATTAAATCCAATAACCTCCAATCTAGATTCTAACAAGGACCTAATCCGGATAAGTAGATAGACACAACAAGAGGAAACAAAGAGAAACCTATGGGTATGTTAAACCCAAAGACCTCACTTCATTAATCCAACAAGAAGCACCTAACTCTTACGAAGACCTCAAGGGAATCGATATCCCAAGCAACCCCCGTTTCTAAACAAGGTTCAACAAAAGCTTACCAAGCTTTCAAACACTCTAACAAGGAGTTTAGGTTTACAACCATAATATTCAAAATCAGCCTAAGTCTAAAATGAACCCATGCTAGATATTTATAGGTTTAAGATAAAAGGGCCCAAAAGTAACCCGAAATGCCAAAGGGCGAACTGGGTCAAGTTGCTGAGTGGACTGGACAATACGTCGACCTGGTTGGCGAGCCTTCCTGCATCGTTGTTCCACTTAGCCATGTTCTGGATCAAAGGGTGAGATGGGGTCATCACCTAGTGACTTGGGCGATCCACCGATTGGCTCTGACTCGCCATAATGTCCTGCTGCAACTTTCAAGGCATGGAATCCCTTGTTTGGGGTCAATACCATCTCAAGCACCTTCTTCTTCATGAATTGCCCTTGCATCCTCTGAATGTCTTGAGCCTGGCTTCTGATAAATTGCCTTGATGTCCGTACTAAATCATTCTCTCCTTCTTGAAAAGAATTTGTTCTCAAATTTCACGGATCATCAACAACAGTTGGAAAAAGTGATAGGTCGCACACATTGAAAGTGTTGTGCACTTGATATTCCGGAGGAAGGGCAACCTTATAGGTGTTGTCGTTGAGCCGCTCAAGCACTGGGAATGATCCATCACCCCTCGGCATCAGCTTTGTTTTGCGATGGGTGGTAAATTGCTCTTTGCGAAAGTGGACCCACACCAGATCACCCAATTCAAACACGATCCTCTTACGGCCTTTGTTACCCTTTTTGGCTACTTCTTGGTTCTTCTTCTCTAAGTGCAGCCACACCTTTTCATGAAACTTTTTCATAGCTTCAGCTCGCTTACTCCCATCTAAGCTTAACACAACATCTTGAGAAAGAGGAGTGAGATCTAAAGGGGTTAGGAGGTTAAAACCATAAACAACTTCAAATGGAGACATGCCAATAGTTCTATGAATAACACGATTATACGCAAATTCAACTAAAGGCAAATGTTCCTCCCACGTGGCCAACTTCCCATGCACTACGACATGAAGAATAGAGTCTACCCCACAATTCCTTCCAAAAGTGACTAAGAAATTTAGGATCCCTATCACTTACAATGGTTTGAAGAATTTCATGCAATTTAACAACATGCTCAACAAACAAATATTCTACATTGGGAGCATGATCACATTTATGACATGGAATGAAATGAGTCATCTTAGAAAATTGATCAACAACAACAAAGCTGCTATCTCTACCTCTTTTGGTCCTTGGCAATCACAAAACGAAGTCCATTGAAATATCAAGCCAAGGTCTTTGAGGGGTGGGGAGTGGAGTGTATAAACCATGGGGAAGGAGGCGCGACTTAGCACGTCGACATTCAACACATTGACCACGAATTCAAGCAATATCTTTATTCATTTTTGGCCATTAGAATTGTTCCTCAAGAATTCCCATAGTTTTGTTAATACCGAAATGTCCCATTAAACCCCCATTGTGTGCCTCCTTCTCAAATAGTTACCTCCAGGAGCTCCTAGGCACACACAGTCAGAGCCTTTGAACAAGAAACCATCAAACTTGGAATAGGGAGTAGAAGACCTATCCCTCATCCATCTTTCCCTCTCCCATTCCTCGTAATCTTTGAAGATTTGAGCAAACACGGGATCCTTGGGATACAATGCCTTCAAACATTCAAAGCCAATAAATTTAGAAGACAAAGTATTTATCAACACATGTTTTCTAGACAAGGCTTCTGCAACCACATTTTCCTTTGCCTTTTTGTATTGGATTACATAAGGGAAAGTTTCAAGGAATTCAATCCATTTGGTGTGCCTATTGTTCAACTTTCCTTTTTCCCGAATATGTTTTAGGGACTCATGGTCAGTCCATATGACAAATTCTTTGGGCTACAAGTAGTGTTGCCAATTACCCAAAGCCCTAATCAAGGCATACAACTCAAGATCATAAGTGGAATAATTCAAAGTTGCACCTTTTAACTTTTCACTAAAATAAGCAATTGGCTTTTGGTCTTCCATTAATACGGCTCCAATGCCTACTTTACTAGCACCATATTCCACTTCAAACATTTAATCAAAATCAGGTAATTGCAACAAAGGAGCGGAACTAAGCATAGATTTTAAGGCCTCAAAAGCTTTGGTTTGTTCCTCTCCCCACTTAAAAGGCTTATCCTTTCGGATTACCTCTATCAAGGGGGCTGCAATGGTAACCTTTGACAAATCGCCTATAAAAATTTGCCAACCCATGAAAGCTTTGAATATCACTTATGGATTTCGGAATTGGCCAATTCTTAATAGCATCAATTTTAGACTCGTCAACTTCAACCCCTTTTGAAGTCATAACAAAACCCAAGAAGACAACTTCATCAACATAAAATGAACACTTACCAAGATTAGCATAAAGTTGTTCCTTCCTAAGCACATCAAACACACATCTTAAATGCTCAACATGGTCTTTTTATAAATCAAGATATCATCAAAATAGACCACCACAAATTTCTCTATAAAGGGTTTCATCACATGATTCATGAGACGCATAAAGGTACTAGGAGCATTAGTGAGACCAAATGGCATCACCAAGAATTCATATAGACCAAACTTGGTCTTGAATGTGGTTCTCTTTTCATCAACGGGGTTCATCCGGATTTGATGATAACCACTCCTAAGATCAATATTTGAAAACACACAAGAACCATTCAATTCATCAAGCATATCATCTATCCTAGGGATATGATGATGATACTTTACCATAATTTTGTTGATGGCTCGACAATCAACACACATGCGCCATGTTCCATCTTTCTTTGGAACCAATAGAACCGGCACGACACATGGACTCATGCTCTCCTTCACATAACCTTTGTTGAGGAGTTCCTCAACTTGTTTTTGTAGCTCCTTTGTGTCCTCCAAATTGCTTTTATTAGCTGGCTTGTTTGGCAATTGCGATCCCGACACAAAATCAATTTGGTGCTCAATTCCTCGAAGAGGTGGTAATCCACTTGGAAGCTTTTTTGGGAAGACATCCTCATAATCCTACAAAAGAAATGAAATAGAATTGGGAAGGGAAGAATGAGATTGGTTAGTTTGTAGTACATGATCCCTATGTGTGATAAGGATCAATGAACTTTCTGACTCAATTTCCTCCCTTATCTCTTTGTAATAAGCCAACAACACATAAGCCTTACATTTCAACTTCCTCATATGCTCCTCTTCTTGGCTCTCGGCCTCCACATGTTCCTCTTCAAACCTCTTCTTTTCCCTCAACTCATTCATTCTTTAATATATATCATTGACTTGAGAGGGGGACATAGGATGAAGAACTTATTTATGATCATTCAACACAAGTGAATACCTGTTAGTTCTCCCATCATGTTTGGTTGAACGATCATGTTGCCAAGGTCTCTCAAGTAGCACATGACAAGCTTACATTGGGACCATATCACATAGAACCTCATCTTGATACTTCCCAATCTTAAACTTGATTATCACTTGTCAATGCACTCTCAATTCTCCACACTCACTCAACCATTGAGGTTTGTAAGGTCTACTTAGTGGTAGGAAGCTTTAAGAATTCCACTAATGCATTGCTAGCAACATTTGCACAACGCCCTCTATCAATGATTAAGGAACACACATTATCCTTGATGAAGAACTTGGAGTGAAATAAATTCTCTCTTTGACTCGGATCATCGAAGGCCTTACTAACCATTGCTCGTCTCACCACATATAGATGAGCGACACTCTCTCCTTCTTTGACACAAAGGTCTGGTTCCTCATCTTCTACATCTTCAAACTCATCCTCTTCTTGAGGATCTTCTTCACAACCTTCTTCTTGCTACCTTTTTTCACTAAGATATATTTCCCCTCCTTGAAGTAGAGTAATCAGTCGATTGGGACACTCACGCATTATATGACCCCATCCCCTACATTTGTGACATTGAATACCTTTAGGGAACTTGGTTGGGTCAGTGATACCTTTGTCTCTAGGTGGGTACTTTGGAGTGTTTCCTTCGAAGGGCTTCCTGTCATAAGGCTTCTTAACATCCGAACCCTTGTTCCAACCCGACGATGTTTGAGCTCCCCCTTTGCTTTTGCTCAAAGATTTGGAAGATGAAGTATTGTACTTAGCCACCTTCTCCTCCTTGAACTCTAACTCTATCTCATGGACGGCTTAAAAAGCATCATTCAAAGTAGCAAACCTATGAAGGGTCATCTCAGAAGAAATCTTTTTGTTCAACCCTACCTTGAAGTGAATCACGATATGCTCTTCAATTTCTCTATATTTTAACTTCATGACTATGTTTTGGAACTCATCATGATAGGCTTCAACACTTTTGCTTCCTTGCCTCGAGTTACACAATTTGGCAAGAAATCCTTGGCGGTATCTTTCCAGCACATACTTAGCTCTCATCAACCTTTTCAACTCGGGCCATGGTGAAGAATCACCTTCTTGAACAACTATGTGATACCTCTTCATGTACTCCCACCATGTGACAGCATACCCCTCGAATTGCGCGATAGCATAGAAACTACTTTTGACCTCCGCCAATTCACTCACATTGAAAATCCAGTCACATTGCGACTCCCATTCTAAGCAAGCATCGGGATTGCATATTGACCTTACCAGATGGTACCGATGGGTTTGTGGTATATTATGATTCTTCTCAAGTACGTTTGGGGTGTGTCCTTATGCAAAATGGTAAGGTAATTGCCTATGCTTCAAGTCAACTCAAGACTCATGAAAAGAATTACCTGACACATCATCTCAAACTAGCGGCGGTGGTTTTTGCCTTTAAAATATGGAGACACTATCTATATGGAGTGCATGTAGATGTGTTTACCAACCACAAGAGTCTTCAATATGTGTTTAGCCAAAAAGATTTGAATCTCCGACAAATAAGGTGGTTAGAGCTCTTGAACGATTATGACATGAGTGTCCTTTACCACCCCGGAAAAGCTAATGTGGTTGCGGATGCTCTAAGTAGATTGTCCATGGGAAGTGTGGCTCATGTAGAAGATGAGAAGAAGGAGTTGGTTCGTGATGTACCTAGTTGGCCCGATTAGGTGTCCAACTAGTGGATTCCACCAAGGGTGGGTTTATGGTTCATCATAGTTCCGAATCAACCTTTGTAGTTGATGTGAAGTCTAACCAACATCTTGATCCTATTTTGATGGAGTTGAAAGAATCACTTCTAATAAGTCCGTTGAGGCTTTCTCCCAAGGAGGAGATGTGGTGCTTAGGTACCAAGGTAGATTATGTGTCCCGGTTATTGATGGCTTAAGGGAGCAAATTATAGAAGAAGCTCATGGTTTGCGATTTTCTATTCATCTAGGAGCCACCAAGATGTACCGTGATCTATGGGAAGTCTATTGATGGAATGGCTTGGAAAAGGATATAGCGGGCTTTGTAGCCAAATGTACGAATTGTCAACAAGTTAAGGCCGAACACCAATAACTCGGAGGTTTGTCCATTAAATAGAAATTCCTACTTGGAAGTGGGAGGATGTTAATATGGACTTTGTGGTGGGGTTGCCTCGCACTGAAAGGCAACATGATTCTATTTGGGTCATTATTGATAGAGTGACTAAATCGGCCCACTTCATTCCGGTTAAGACTTTATTCTCGGTGGAAGACTACGCCAAGTTGTACATTAATGAAATTGTGAAGTTGCATAGGATTCCCTTATTTATCATATCGGATAGGGGTACTCCATTAACTTCACATTTTTGGAAAACATTCCCAAAGGGGTTTGGTACCAATATTAAACTTAGTACCGCTTTGCACCCTCAAATGGATGGTCAAGAGGAAAGGACCTTTCAAGCCTTGTAGGACTTGTTGAGGGTGTGTGTGATTGATTTCAAAGGTAGTTGGGATGACTATCTCCCTTTGATAGAATTTGCCTACAACAATAGTTACCACTCAAGCATCGCCATGGCTCCATTTGAAGCATTTTATGGTAGAAGGTGTAGATCACCGGTGGGTTGGTTTGAAGTAGGTGAGTTTGCTCTAGTTTGTCCCGAACTAGTTTATGATGCCATTGAAAAAGTTTGACTTATTAGAGAAAGGTTGAAAACGGCCCATAGTTGGCAAAAGTCTTATACTGATAATAGAAGGAGGGATCTAGAGTTTGAAATTACTGATTGGGTCTACTTGAATATTTCACCTATGAAAGGTGTTATGAGATTTGGCAAAAAGGGGAAGTTCAGTCCCCGATACGTGGGCCCATACCAAATCTTGAAACGTGTCGGAAAGGTGGCATATGAGTTGGACATATCCAATGAATTGTCTCCGGTTCACCCGGTGTTTCATGTCTCCATCCTTAAGAAGTGCATCGGTGATCCGGTGTCCATCCTTCCTTTAGAGGGTTTAGGAGTTTATGGAAGTCTTTCTTATGAACAGGTTCCTATAGAAATTTTGGACCGGCAAGTTAAGAGGTTGATAAACAAGGAAGTAGCTTATGTTAAGGTTCTATGGAGGAATCACTTAGTTGAGGGTGCTACATGGGAGGCCGAGGCCAATATCATGTCCTGTTATCCTCATCTTTTTCCTCCTACTCCTATTCAAACTTGAGGTAAGTACATTCCTCTTGAGTTGTTAGTGTTTTGGGGAGTTATGTATATTGTATGAGTTTTGCATGATTTTCCTTGTATTTGGCATGTTCTTGATGAAATTCATGATTTTTATAAATTGAGATTTCACGGATTATATGTTTCTCATGTTGAATTGTTTTTGATTATGATGATGGCATATGTGACTTCATAAGATGAGTTGATGAACATGTTTAGCTAGGTTGTGATGAAATAGCATGTTTGCTTAATATTGTTATATTGAGCTTGCTTGTGTTGGATAAGGTAGTTTCTCCTATGTTTATATAAAATGGTAAATTTGGTGCATAATGAGATTGTGGATGTAGTTCCCACTTTTTGTGTTGCATTGAGCTTATGATGGGGAGTTGATGTTTCCTCCTATGATTTGTGCATTTTATAGATATGTCTTCTATGATGGGCTGCTAGTTTTGAGTCTTTAATCCCTTAATACGTTTAAAGTGTCATTCGAGGATGAATGTTCTTAAGGGGGGAGATAATGTAACAACCCGGAAAATCAATAGGCTAGACTAGAGGTTCATCGTGTGGGATGGCATGACTTCAAGCTGGTGTCTAGGTTGAATTAGAGCTAATGTGTGTGTTTATGCAACTTAGGGAGATGTTTTAGACCAAACTAAACCTAAAATAAGGGAGGTAAATATCTAGGGTCAAGTTGGGGACCTAAACTATCTAAGATGGGTGAATGATAACTTGATCTCTCTTTCGATAGGTTGGCGATGGGCAGCATGGTGGCCCAAGTGCTTTGGCGATGCGCCAAAGTGCACTTGGGTCGCCTAGTGGGCTGTCCCACTTAGCCTAAGTATTGGAGAAATGGACAAGCTAGGTCGTGGGTCGCCCAATGGGATGGTGATCCGCCCAACAGACCCCTCCCTTCGCCTAGAAATTTGGGCGAGCCAAGGGTTCACTTGGCGAGCCAAGAGGGTCCAATGGGCGAGCTCGAGCGTGAAGTCCATAATTTTCAAGTCTTAAGTAGGGGTCTTTAACTAATCTTTCCAAAACTCGAACCAACACTTTCCCACACTTTTCGTAATAAGTATATATACTTTTTAAGGTCAAATTCACTCAATTTTAGTTACTCCCACTTAATAAAAGAAGAAACACATGAACATCAAAATATTCTGTCTAAACTCCATTGAAGAACAAAGACGAAGCTCAAGCTAGGGACTCAAGAACAAGTCTTTCTTCTCCAAATTCTTGAGGGATTCAACCTAAGGTATGGATGCTCTTCATTCTTGGGTAGCTATCCCCCAAGAAGTCCCTCCAAAGTGTGTTTCTATGACTTCCAAAATCTAGGGTTTTATTCTAAACGTGGTTCTTCTTCCATAACTATTTCTATTCATCAATTATGATGTATTATGATTAATTATGATGGTTTATGGTTAGATTGTTGTAGTCATGATGGTTTTTGATGAAAATCTATCTTGGACCCATGGTTTCCCTTTTCTTCCTAAATTGTGAACTAAGATGTGACTTGATTGGCCATGGAAGTTGATAATTGATTATGTTTATGTTTATTAAGTTGTTTAATCATGAAATCTCTCTATCTAATGTGGTAATTCAAGAAGTTAGGGTTGATGTTTGTTCATGGCCTTGAAGGGCAATTGGCTAGGGTTTGTATATGTTGATGTTAATTCTAAATGAGTATGTGATTTACTTGGATGGTAATGACCCTATATCTAATGTTGTGGTATTGATGTAAGATCCTTCATCCCTATAACCTATGCACTTGATTATGTCTGAAGAATGTGTGTATGCTTATAATGACCCTATTGGGTTGATTGGAAGGACACTCCCATTATCAAAATCCTACTAAAATGTGAAAGGTTTACTCACATGCTAGTGTTTCTAAAGTGAAAGGAGCATTCTCACATAAGGAACCTTTGAGCTATTATGATGATATGTTGACATGAGTGTTTAATACTCTCTCTTATTACTATGAACCTAAGTAAAGGCTAATGGTGACTTTTAAAGGGAATAATGTGTAGCACCGAGATGACATGAAAGTGAGATGGGGCCTTTTACATTTAGCAAGTCCAGCCTCCCAATGTAGGATATCTCATGAGATGGAAACCTTCTTGTAACGACCCGGAAAATGATAGAGTGAAACTAGAGCCTCACATGTGAGTTTGGAGTCGAGAACTTAATGAAATAATTATATTTGAATTTGACCCAAAAAGTTTTTTAAAATGTGCTTCGGAAGTTACCGGAAACTTGTTTAGCTGTATATAAAAAGATCCGTTTCATTTTTCGAAAATCCGACTTCATATTCTTGTTTAGGGGGTCAAATTG
>JAJOOG010042732.1:0-11479 GCA_029582565.1 Solanum infundibuliforme
CAAGGTCGGAATTGGGCAAACTCGGTGGCGTTGGAAAGAGGACTCAAAGACCTTTCATAGGATAGGTAATGGCCCACCTAATTCGTTTTGAGTTAAAAGATATGACCATTTAAAGTTGACCCTTACAACTCACTAGTTCAAATGATTAGTTTCCGGACATCACTGTCATTTCTCATCATTTCATCAAGTTCTCAACTCCAAACTCACATGTGAGGCTCTAGTTTCACTAGTTCATTTTTAGGGTCGTTACACTAATACACTCGAAAAATTGAGGAATTTGCTCAATTCCTAAAAAAGGGCTTGTAGATGCGGAAATGGGCTTTAAAAAAATGGTGTGAGTATACGTGATGGTTCCCCAACTCAATACGAAGATCCTCATAAAAATTTTTGAGAAATTTTTTTTGGATGCTTTGGGCGCCAAATCCATGGGTAAAAATACACACGAAATATTGAGGAATTTTCGCGATTCCTAACTATGCCCTATAGATGCGAAAATAGGTGTGAAAAAAATGGTGTGAGTATAGATGATGGTTCCATAACTCAATACGGAGGTCCTCATAAAGTTTTTTGAAAATAAAGTTTTAGGTGCTCCGGGCGCTAGATTACACATGAAAAATTGAGGAATTTGCGCGATTCCTAAAAAAAAGGCCTACATATGCAAAAATGGGTGTGAAAAAAATGATGTGAGTATACGTGATGGTTTCCCAACTCAATACGGAGGTCCTCATAAAGTTTTTTTTGATCAAAAAATATTTTGGGTGCTCTAGGCGTAAATCCATGGGCTAATATACATGAAAAAATGAGGAATTTGCGCGATTTCTAAAAGAGGGCTTCGAGATGCTGAAATGTGAATGAAAAATGGTGTGAGTATACGTGATGGTTTCACAACTCAATACGGAAGTCTTCATAATGTGTTTTGTGAAAAAACTTTTGGGTGCTCTAGGCGCCAAATTCATGGGTTAATACACACGAAAAATTGAGAAATTTGCATGATTTCTAAAAAAGGGTTTGTAGATACGGAAATGGACGTGAAAGAAATGATGTGAGTATACGTGATGGTTTCCCAACTCAATACGGAGGTCCTTATAAAGTTTTCTGAGAAAAACCTTCTGGGTCCTTCGGGTGCCAGATCCATGGGCTAATACATTCTAAAAATTGAGGAATTTGCGCAATTCCTAAAAAAAGGGCATGTCGATGCGGAAATGGGCGTGAAAAAAATGGTGTGAGCATACGTGATGGTTCCCCAACTCAATACGGAAGTCCTTATAAAGTTTTTTTAAAAAAAATATTTTGGGTACTCCGGGAGCAAGATTCATGAGCTAATACACAAGAAAAATTGAGGATTTGCGTGATTCCAATAAAAGGCCTACAGATACGGAAGTAGGCGTGACAAATTGGTGTGCGTATATGTGATAGTTCCCTAACTCAATACGGAGGTCCTCATAAAGTTTTTTGAGAAAATTTTTTGGGTGATCCGGGCGCTAGATCCATGGGCTAATACACAAAAAATTGAGGAATTTGCGCGATTCCTAAAAAAGGATCTGAAGATGCGGAAATTAGCGTGAAAAAAAATTGTGTGAGTATGCGTGATAGTTCCTCAACTCATTATGGAGGACCGCATAAAGATTTTTTAGAAAAATATATTTGGGTGCTCAGGGCGCTAGATCCATTGGCTAATACACACGAAAAATTGTGGAATTTGCGCGATTCCTAAAAAAAGCCTGTAGATGCGGAAATGGATGTGAAATTTTTTTTGTAAGTATACATGTTGGTTCCCCAACTAAATACAGAGGTCCTCATAAATTTTTTGAGAAAAAAAATTGGATGCTCCGGATGCCAGATCCATGGACTAATACATACGAAAAATTAAGGAATTTGCGCGATTCCAAAAAAAGGGCCTGAAGATGCGAAAATGGGTGTGAAAAAAATGATGTGAGCATACGTGATGGTTCCCCTACTCTATACAGAGGTCCTCAGAAATATTTTTGAGAAAAAAAATTTGGGTTCTCCGGACGCTAGATCAATGGGATAATACACATGAAATATTGAGGAATTTGCGCGATTCCTAAAAAAGAGCCTGTAGATATAGAAATGGGGCATGAAAAAATGGTGTGATAGTTTCTCAACTCAATACGGTGGTCCTCAAAAAGTTTTTTGAGAAGAAAATTTGGGTGCTCCGGACGCTAGATCCATGTGCTAATACATACGAAAAATTGAAGAATTTGCGTGATTACTAAAAACGGGCCTATAGATGCAGAAATGGGCGTGAAAAAAATGGTGTGAGTATACATGATGGTTTCCCAACTCAATACGGAGGTCCTCATAAAGTTTTTTGAGAAAAAAAATTTGGGTGCTCTGGGCGCCACATCCATGCGCTAATACACACGAAAAATTTAGGAATTTGCTCGATTCCTAAAAATGGGCTTGTAGATGCGGAAATGGGCGTGAAAAAAATGGTGTGAGTATACGTGATGGTTCCCCAACTCAATACGGAGGTCCTCATAAAGTTTTTTGAGAAAAAAAATTATGGTGCTCCGAGCGCCAGATCCATGAGCTAATACACACGAAAAATTGAGGAATTTGTGTGATTCATCAAATAGGGCCTATATATGCGGAAATGGGCGTGAAAAAAATGGTGTCAGTATACGTGATGGTTCCCCAACTCAAATGGATCCCCATGGATTTTTGGTGATATGTGATTCCGGTGGTTTTTTGACCGAATTTTTTTGTGGGCATCTGTAACGACCTATTTAATGGCATGCGTTGATTCAGAGAGGCAAACATAGGCATTTTCAAGTTCAAACAAGACCCGAAACGAGAAATACCATCTTTTCCATTTTTCGTGTGCTATAGGCCATGATATTGAGTGATTTGTGATCCCGATAGTTTTTTGGCCAAACTTCGGCGTTTTCAAGTTCAAACGAGGCCTAGAACGAAAATTTTCATTTTTTTCATTTTTCATGTGCTATATAGTCCAAGAATTTTGGGTGAAATGTGATACCGACAATTTTTTGGCCAAAATTCTTTTGGACATCCGTGACGACCTTATTAATGGAGTGCGTTGGTTCGGAGGGACAAACGTTGACATTTTAAAGTTCAAATGAGGCCCAGAATGGGAAATGACAGGATTAGGGCATTTTGAGCGATGGTGTGTTGGTTCATTAATTTGAGCTTGTATTTATTCTTCAAAATCAGTGTAATTCATCACATTGTGCAAAGGGCATTTTCGTGATCGTTTCCACTTTTAATAATAATAATAATAATATATAATGATATGACAGGGTAAGCCCTGCAGTAGATATCTCAAGCTTGTTTTGTCCAAAAGAGTGAATGGAATTCTCTTGACATACCAAAATAACTATAGTCATTCACAGCTTTGGGTTTTTTGTATGGTTCCTTAACATATGAGCATCAAGTGTGTTGGCAATGAGAGATGGGCAAAAGCTTTAGCTCGACATTAGATCTGCCTTGACTTGATAGTAGAACTCATGATCCAACAAGCCCTTTGAAGCGAGCGTAAGAGATTATAAGTATGAAAAGCACGGTGCAAATGATGCCACTAATGGCTACCACCTGCACAACATTAAACCAAATATTAACCAAGTAGCTAGTTTATTTTCCCATAAAGGCGTGGTAACCAGACAACAATATTATAGCTGGTCAGAACAAAGAGGTGTCAAACTTACCCATTTAAACATGTAACCATGTTCATGATTCCAAGAATATGGAATGTTCATCCCAAAAATTCCAGCAATCAAAGAGTAGATAGACGCACACACAGTTCCTGAACTGAGAAAGAGTTCTAACTGAAGCCAGCATTGACAAAAGGCCATGAACATAGAGACAATTGTCATCGTGAGTTTCATTGAGATTGTCTATAACACAATAAGAAGAAAATGATAGTAGAAGATAGGTGATTAAGATAAAATGCAGAGCACCTGAATGAGCTGATTTCGATGATTGTCCAGCTGAAATAAGAAATGTAAGTTATACATCATAATAACCCATTCAGATGAATCATATCAAAAAGAAAATTATCTTGCCATTTCAACTACCTGAATGTTTATGTAATCTTCTGTGTTGTCAATATATTCTCGTAACTGCAAATTAAAATACATAAATATTAACTAGAAATTGAAAAATAAAATGCATTCGGGAACAGCCTCTCTATCTTCACAAGGTAGGGGTAAGGCTGCGTATACACCACCCTCCCCAAACCCCACTTGTGGGAGTACTCTGGCTATGTTGTTCTGAAATATAAAATGCATTCAACATAGCACTCAGAACTGAAAATTCCCGAAGCTCAAAATCTAAAAGATCAACGGATTTCCACCCATCTAATAGTCATGTCCGAATGGCCATCAATTTGGAACACATGCTAGTAAGTAAAGGAAAATGAAAGGGGAGGCATTGTGTTGACTGAATGCATTCAATAAAAGCAACAAAGACTGGTCCACATTGAGATCCCATTACTCAACAATGGAAGGCCTAATCCCCCTAGTCACACCCATCTTAAAATTACTTTGTTTTTCAACATTTGCCAAGTCAGAAATATTAGACCTGATTTGCTGTATCTTAAAGACTAAAGAGGCATGAGAGAAAACGTAAAAGAAAGCAATGACAAATCGGGTTCAGAAAGAAGTGAATATCTATATGTAAACATAAGGAGACTTGGTTGCTCTCCGGCAATTAAAAACAATGACCACCAGTCCACCAGCATTGAAAATTGAAGAGCATTGAGAAGAGGGGTAAAAGGAAATGGATTTACTTTTGTGCCAAAGAAAACTATTGAAATGGATTTGTCAAAATATCCTTTTTATCAAGTGGGTCTGTCAAACATTAATCAACAAGATACGCAAGCAGAAAATAAATTGATAGCAACAAAAATGGCAAAGCAAGAAAAAAGCACCACAGATTGGAATTGTAAGGAAGACCCAGATCACTCAAGGTCAGATAATCAAACACCTATAAGTTAACCAAGAGAAAAGGTAGAGAAATCAAGATGCAAAATATTCATTGGGGAAGGGGGAGGGGTGAAGGACTGGACTATTTGGCTCAAGTCCGATATTCAATCACTTCAAAAGAATTTCAGAGGCAAGCATACAACTACTATTAAGACTCTTATAGCCATCTAAAGTAGTATGATATCTCTACTATTATAGAGGCACAGACCAAATTTAAAGAGACTGTCAAACTTGAACTCCATCTAAAGGTTCTAAAAGGTTTTGCCAGCTTAAAATATCCAACGTCACATCACTAAAGCTAAAGATGGCAAAACTTGCATACCGTAGTTAGTTTATTAAATGTGCCATCAATTTGCATGAAGTAAGCCTGCAAGAAAGAGAACCACTTCCTTGTAAGTATGGCTCGACAGAAGCTTTGTTTCATTCTTTCAACTTCTCCGTCTCTTAGGTATAATGAATGATGCCACAAGTAGAAGTTTACCTCCAATAGCATTTCAAGCTCTTCAACATCATTCTCATCCCCCCGAACTGTTGCAATACTTGCTCTACTAGCCCTAGATATTTTTGAGCCAATGGTGGGTGAGGCAAGAAACCAACTGGCTGCACCTGATCCACTTACAGGTGATGCACCAGCCAATTTTCTGGACAAATAGAGGTCAGCCATGTCGTCATCATCATCCAGAAGTTGTTCAAGCTCATCTCTCACCTGCAATTAAGTACATAATCATAATGAAACAAACATAATGACTTAAAGACTGTTCAGTGCATAGTGTGACAAAGGATGCAATGGCCGGTATTGCACTGCTGATATATTCTCCTTTTGGGGGGGATAAAAAGATACTTTATGATATCAAAACTCAAAAGAGCTCTAAGAAAGAACTATAACTTATAAGAACATTACACACTGTCTAGTGCATTGAGCAACTGAGGAAGGCAGTTACATCATTTAGAAGGTACAATTTGCTTAATAAAGTAAAGAAATACACCTATATTTGAGGCTAATTACATTTTCCTTTTTCCCTTATAAACTTCTGAGATTTTTATCTATCCAAACAGTCCATTTAGTGCCTGTTGGAACTTTATTCTAAGGGGTCATTTGGTTGTTGGTTAGAGTTAAACAAGTATTAGTTTTGTAGGAATTAGTTATGCAAGCATTAATTATGTAGGAATTAGTTATGCAGGAATTGATTATGTAAGGATTAGTTATGCATGTGTTATTTATACAGGGTTTAGTTATGTAGGAATTACAATACATGATTTTTTTCTTAATGAATAATTGATTTGTTTTAAATTAATATACATTATTAATTTAAACGCTCTTAAAATGGCCAGAAGTACTCATCATGAATCTAGTTATCACAATTTGATACCTAGAGATTGACTTTTGTTTGCATGATTTGTATAAAAAAAAAAGGTATTGCCATCTGTCCAAGATACAAATCGTAATTTGGATTAGTACACAAAATTATAGGAGACAATATTAATAAAATATATAATTCTTTCTCATCTTCAATCACGTTAAATATAAAGAATAAGAAAAAGATTTTAAGAGTGAATTGACAGAGGTAAATGTGTAATTTTGTTATTTTAATTCATGTATAACTAATCCTCACATAACTTATTCCACCTTCTACCTCACATAAAATTATACATAGATTTCATCATAAGTTATTTGAGTATTTTTATTATTTTTTTGAAAATGGTAAATGGTGTATTCTTCAGCATTAAGGAGATGCTGGTGACCTGCAAACAGAGGGGAACAAAAGAAGAGAAAAAAAAAATACTTGTAAGGGTCCTAATAATTCTACAATCTGTTTTGTATCCTCTAAACCTTTCTCTTTACACCAAAAATAAAAGGATGCAATACAATCCCATCTAACCTTCTGAATGGAATTGGACCTATCTTCACAATTTCTACTATTTCTTAATTTAGTAGAATTGCGAAAATACAACCAAACACATAATAGTTATGTAAAAATCTATGTATATGGCTAATACATGAATAACTTTTATCCTATTTGGAAACCAAACAACGTATAGGATTAATACATGGATAGTTAGGTTAATACATGAATAACTTTAACTCTAACCAGTAACCAAACGGTCCCCAAGTGTTGGTGGCCTTTTTGCTCAGGTCCTTAAATTCTGATTCAAGAAACAAAACAAAGATATGGCAGGAAGAAAATGTACAAGCTAACTACTAATATGCTCCCAGGCACCTTTCCCGAGGTTAAGACCTCCTAATCCTTCTAGTCAGTTTTTAGAGGGATGCCCCAGTCGCCCTGGCAGGAAGTAGTATTCTCCAAACCACTGACGAACTAACTTAGTTGAGATGGATGACAATGCAATTTACTTCAATGTAGGTTTTAGTCATATGATATTACTATAAATGAATCAAGAGCAGAGGTATGGTATAACTGGAGTCTGGACTGAACGAGATTGAAACATGATCAGAAGAAATTTGTTCAGCCAGAAAAGGATGGAGTGTTTATGATATCCACTAAAGGAAGCCTCAAGGTGAAGGGAAACTCAGTAAGAAGATGGAAGTTACAAGATCACTTCTCAGAGTTCTTTGCTCGGGAAACTACAAAATTCATGGCCGTCTATGTAAGTATTATAAACATGCAAGATAAGGCGTGAGGTAAGAGATCAGTCATTATTGTCCCAAAAATGTCATTTAATGCGGGGTGAAAGGACACTGCAGTTGAACTCTCACTTCATGAATATCGAATCCCAGCAGGCAGTTACAAGTGTTGCCAGGAATACATTGGAAGGACTCCCCTACACAGACAGTCACAACTCACAAGGAATAAATGGACGACCAGAGAAATGAATGAGGCCACTGTTCAGGAGAAAGATGGTATTATCATCAGCATTTCTGGAGGAGTCGGCACTTCCCAAAATGAACTCTCTAAGAGCGAGGTGGGTAGCCTTCTAGTTGGGATTTCAGAGAATTATCGTTGGGCTAGTAGCACTTGGAAGTAGGCATACATAATGTTAACATCTATGAGATGGGACAAAACCCTTCCTCCTTGAATTCTCATTGAAGACAACATCAAACCATGTTCTAAAGGGGAAGTGGTATTAGAAACTTCAAGAGTTTAATCTTCAATGGTGGTCGTCGGCAGTGGGCTCTCCCTCAAAAACTTCAGACATCAATCATGTTTGGATCAGGTAGGTTTCCCACTACAATTAAAGCCCCATAATGTTTTCAAGCAAGTCAGAGATTACTATGGAGGTTGGATTCAAATTGAAGAAGAAAGAGGGCTCAGAAACCATCTGAAATGAGCAAGACAGCAAGGTGAGAGGGAATGAGGACATAATCCCAAAGGTGAATGAATCACTTTTTCAATTCAAATATGGTGTGAAGCGTGGGTGAGATTCAGCTTCGGTGAAGGCAGTGACGAAAAGGTTTTGGACCAGCGATGCCACTGCGATGGCAGGGGAGGGGCTCAAGGATACGAAGATGGGATGGGGCAATGTGGGTTGCTCCAAAGATGTACAACCTAATATCTTTCAGGACTCATATCTTCTGGCATGTGAGAGGGCATGTATTTTTAGTGATCCAACAACAGCAAGAATCGGCATAGAATTTGACATAGATTTCCAAGGATACAAAAGGGTGGTTTCATAATTGTTCATGAAGATTGATCACAAGAGGAGAACAAACAAAGGTGACACAGGTTCACTGATGGCAACAACTCCAAAAATTAAAGGGTTCCAAAGAGCTGAACAACGCACTTTCTTTAAGAAGTCCAAGCACCACATGTGAACAATATTTTAGGAGAAGGAACCCCAACAATGTTTATGAGGATAACACCGTTGGTAAGCTTGGCCTCAACACAACCTCACTCTTTGCACAATCTTTCAAGCATCAACAAGCATCCACATTCATTTTCGGCCTTCATGGAGCTTCTCACTTGTAAGGAAGAAAGGAATCTAGTATCTTAGCAGCAGCACTTTCAAGGCTGGGTTCTCGAAGAGCATGTAAATAAATTAGAATCCTTGAATCTATTTCCATGAAACAGCTAATTCAAATGAAGTTCCCTTTTTCGTCTTTTCTTGGGTAGAAGGTTATAAGAAACTCTAACAAGCCACATTAATTAAATCAAGATATCTTTTTTAATTGGTGAATATGATCAAGATAGCTTGTACAGTAAGTTCAAGATAGAACTGGGATATTGACAAGAAACAAAGCTCTTTGGAGTATGCAAGGATCCTAAGAATCCAACTGCAACAAATTCCATGTCAAAGTTTGTTCTTAATAGGAGTAGAAACTACAGCACATGCGTAAGTTGAAGATATTCACTTAGTATGTCAAAATGGAGTGGAGCTCCATGGCTTTGGTTAGATGGCGAAGGTAGTACCACACGGGGATGTGTCGTAGGCACATGTCATGAATTTAAAACTTAGTAGTAACACGAAGTCTGGATTTCAGCAGAGAAGTGCAAAGCAGGGAATCCATTTCTACCGAGTTTTGAATATGAAACATCAAATTTATTGGTTATCAAAACAATATATCAAAATAGAGCAGAAAGAAATGTGGTTCATATAATGGGTCACAATTCTAATATATACAGGCTAATCATTTATGGACATTGGGCTTCTTACTGCTAACTTTAAGATCATTATCAAGTTTTTCTTTTCCCTTTTTCTTGGTGGGTAGGTGGAAGCTTCTGTACAAATATCTATCTCTGAGAAATGTAAATATACTAGCCGCATATATGTTGCTACTAGGGGTGGCAAAATTAGTCCATGAAGGGAAGGTCATTGGCTCAAGCCATTTTGAGACGTCCAATTTAGCCTGTCAAGAAATGAATCTTGGGCTTAACTCAACCTCAAAAGCTAGCTCATGAGGAGAGGATTGTCCAAGTCCTATAAAGAGTCCATAATTCCCTCATCCAACCGATGTGGGACTTAACACCCCGCCTCACACCTAGGACGGGACATCTGGTGCGTGGACAATTTAGTATGAAGGCCAAACAACTTCAGTAATTGGGATGGGTCTGGGTCTGGCTCTAATACCAAGTAAAATTAGATTTTGGGCCTACCTCACACTGCCTAACTCACCTAATTTTACATGGTCTCAGAGAAGGACTTATCTCACCCGATGTTGGGCCCCCAAATTAAATTTGTCCACGTACCAGATGTCCAGCCCTAGGTATGAGGTGGGGGTGTTAAAGAATGAAAAAATCACATCGGTGGTTAATGAGATGAATGGTCTTCTTATAAGGCTTGGGCAATCCTTCTCCCTTTGAGCTAGCTTTTAGGGTGTTGGTTAGGGCCAAGACCTAATTTTACACAGCCATTTAAAAATTGAGTTGATATGTAGCTCAAGTTGACCCATGAAAAACCTTGTCAAAGAAGTTTTATTAGGTTATTAAAAACACATTAAAACAAACAAGGAAATTAAAACATAGTAAGAAATACTAAGAATTGGGCGGGTTGGGTTATGACCTGTGTTTTAGTTCATTTCAGCCCAAGTAACTTTTAAGTCATTTTGACCCGCCTAAGTTCAGCCCAACCAGCCCATTTAACACCCCTAATCGACACGAAGGCTGGATTCTGTGGTCATGAAGAGGCATTTTTTAATGAAACAACGGAATATTATAAAATATGACTCTTTCAACAAAATATCTTCAACAATCTGGAGAGGAAAAAGCTCAAAGGATTTAAATGGTGTTCAGCCTGTTAAAACAAACTAATAAAAATGAAAACAGAAATAAGAAAGTTAATGTCAATGTCACTTAAATATAGGTTCTAACCTTTTGTACACGAGCAGTCAACCGTGTCATTTGACTCTTTAATTTCCGCACTCTATCCAGATTACGGCTACTAATCTGCATTAAAAATTATTTTGAAAAAATTACCCCATGAAGGATAGATAACATTCTAGCAATCAACCTTCCAAGGATTGTAGACAGAGACATCCACATATACATGCATGCAGGATATTATGCGTGAGGATCAGGAAAACGGAACCACAGAATAGAATCAATCTTAAGATTCTTGACATGAAAAGGAACATGCTGAACTTTCAAATGCAGTACAACCTCAAACTTGTTGAAGTTAGTAGCTGCATCTAAGCTAACCATAAAATGCAAACAAAACTTCACAAGGACTAACAGCAGGAAACAGACACAATGTCCAAGATGCCAAAGACACTGAATATAGATATCCCAGCAAACTAAGAAAACGGTATATATTCTTCCCTTTTTTTTCATGTAGAAATTTATATGACTTCTTCATACAATATCTGAAGGATAAAGAGCTCTTTCAGTAAGTTTTGGGGAACACCTTTCATTGAAATAGACATGCAGAGGGGTGTGTGAGAGAGAGACAGCGAAAACACCTACCTAACAGTTTGTGCTGAGTGAGTATGGTCTGCCTTAATTGACATCTGTTTATTATCCTTTAAGAAGTAAATATGACCAAGTTTACTCCAAAACTATCAAGTTATCTTTGAAGGGTACTCATGCTAAAATTAACACTTTGGGGGGGGGGGGGGGGGGGGG
>JAJOOG010042733.1:0-12494 GCA_029582565.1 Solanum infundibuliforme
GTAAAGAAAGTTTTAAATTCATTATGGTTTTAGTGTCTATGCGATGAATGAATGCTAAGAGGCTTGTATTAGACCTCTTCGAGGTCGAGTACGCCGGTTACGACTAGGGGGTGCTCTCGGGTCGTGACAGCTTTCCTACCATATCTGGAAGTACACCTAACTAATCCTGAGCTAGGATGGCCGTTTGAAGTTGACCAAAATTCAATTTATTCTAACTTAACAAAATTTCCAGATTTTCATTCTTTCCAAAAATGACTATTTCCAATTCTAACTCTTTCTAGTTTTTTGATTTAGCGAGATGTTACAATATCTCCCCCTTGGGAACATTCGTCCTCGAATGAGATTACTCTTAATAGGGTAAGGGTGTAACATCTAACATTCAGCTCAATACCCAACAAGCAATGCAAAACAACATGCCAACTTATAATTTAAAGAGTACTAAGAAGAGAATTAGTACCTTGGTCTGAAATCTCTCCGGTTTCAAAGAGATGTGGATATCTCTTCTTCATATCTTCTTCAACTTTCCAAGTAGCTTCCTCAACAAACTGGTTCCTCCAAAGAACTTTGACTAATGATACTACCTTAGTCCTCAACTTGTGAACTTGGCGATCTAGAATCTGAACAGGAATCTCCTCATAAGATAAGTTATCCTTGATCCCAATATCTTCAGTTGGTATAATCAATGAAGGATAGCCCATGCACTTCTTCAACATGGAGACGTGAAATACCTGATGAACTGCTGCTAACTCTTGTGGTAGCTCTAACTCATAAGCTACACTACCTACCCTTTTCGATATTTTGTGAGGGCCAATATATCGAAGACTAAGTTTCCCCTTCTTACCAAATCTCATAACACCCTTCATGGGTGAAACCTTCAAGTAGACCCAATCATCCACTTCGAACTCTTACTCTCTTCTCCTAACATTGGTGTAGGATTTCTGACGACTCTGCGCTGTTTTCAACCTCTCTTGAATCACTTTCACTTTCTCCATAGCTTGATGAACCAAGTCTGGTCCTATCAACCCAGCTTCACCAACTTCAAACCATCCAATAGGAGATCTGCATCTTCTCCCATAAAGAGCTTCAAAAGGAGCCATATGGATGCTAGAGTGGTAACTATTGTTGTAAGCAAATTCAATATGTGGTAGGTTGTCATCCCAATTACCTTTGAAATCAATCACATAAGACCTCAACATATCCTCCAAGGTCTGAATAGTGCGCTCTGCTTGACCATATGTCTGAGGATGAAAAACAGTACTTAAGTTCATCTTTGAACCCAAGCCTTTCTGAAAAGATTTCCAGAACTGTGCAGTAAATTATGCACCTCTATCTGAAATAATCAAAATTGGAACCCCATGGAGTCTAACTACCTCTTGAATATACAACTTAGCATAATCTTCTGCTGAATGAGTAGTCTTTACCGGCAAAAAGTGGGCTGATTTTGTCATTCTATAGATGATCACCCAAATAGAATCATGTTGCCTGTGAGACCTTGGTAAACTTGTGATGAAGTCCATATTAATCATCTCCCACTTCCATTCCGAAAGTTCTATATTTTGAGTCAAACCACCGGGCCATTGATGCTCTACTTTAACTTGTTGGCAATTCGGGCACTTTGCAACAAATTCAGCAATGCCCTTCTTCATACTACTCCACCAATAGACTTCTCTCAAATCACAATACATCTCTGTGGAACCCGGATGAATGGAATATCTGGAGCTATGAGCTTCCTCCATGATCCTCTCTTGGAGTCCATTGGTACACACAATCTACCTTGATATCTCAAAACGCTACCACCCCATTGTTCAAAAGCTAATACTTTTTGGTTATGAACATTTACCTTCAATTCAAGCAAAATTGGGTCTTAGTCTTGCTTTTATTTCACTTCTGACACTAATGATGATTCAACCCCATTCATCACCACTACTCCTCCTTCAGTGGAATCCATTAGTTGGACTTCTAAGCATGCAAGTCTATGCACATCTTTTGCTAACTCTCTCTTTTATTCCTCAACATGGGCGGTATTACCCATAGACAACCTGCTTAAAGCATCAACAACATTAGCCTTACCTGGGTGATAAAGAATACTCATGTCATAATCCTTGAGTAATTCTAACCACCTCTTTTGTCTGACATTAAGCTCTTTCTGAGTGAACACATACTGAAGACTCTTGTGATCAGTGAATACATTAATATGAACACCATACAAATAATGACACCATATCTTCAAAGAAAATACTACAGCAACCAAATCTAAGTCATGGGTTGGGTAATTCTTCTCATGAACTTTCAACTCTCTGGAGGCATAAGCTATAACTTTGCCATTCTGCATTAACACGCAACCCAAACCCACTCTAGATGCATCACGGTACACCACAAAACCTTGAGTACCCTCTAGTAAAGTTAACACTGGGCAGTAGTCAACCTCTTTTTCAATTCCTGAAAGCTTTTCTCACAAGCTTCAGACCATTGAAACTTCACTGTTTTTTTAGTCAACTTGGTCAAAGGAGATGAAATGGATGAGAAACTCTCTACGAACCTTCTATAATAGCCAACCAAACCCAAGAAACTCCAGGAAACTTTCACACCTAGCACATGCAGGAGCCCAGTTACCTCCTTGTGCCACACTACCCTGAGACTGCGCAGGTCTAACTCTGAAGTTCTGCGAATTCTGACCATAATACTCACATTTGTTTCTGGGTGCAGGTGCACTAGCAGATGATTGAGCATGTCCCTTTTGCTTTTGTTGAAAGGATGAACGGTTCACATTACTTTTCTGCTGCCCGGACTCACTCCCTGTCTTAGCCTTCTTGTTTCTAAACTCATCTCTATCCCTCAGCTTCTCTTCCTCAACTTGTTTCACATATACCATTAACCTCGATATATCCATGTCCCCAATTAGCATCACTGCCCTGCCCTCTTTGCTTGATAGACGGGACAACCCAGCAACAAACAGACTCATTCTACTCCTCATATCCGCAACCATCTCTAAAGCATAGCGGGACAATTGGATGAACTTCAACCCATACTCATGAACACTTAAAGAATCTTGCTTAAGAGTAAGAAACTCCCATACCTTTGCCTCTTTCAGTTCTTGAGGGAAGAAATGCCCCAAGAAAGCTTTCTCAAAACATGACCAACTCACCTGTGGTGCTTCCTCAGCTCTACCCTTCTTCAACTGGTCAAACCAAGTCCTAGCAACACTCTTCAACTGATATGCAGCCAGTTCAACTCGCCCAGTATCGACAACGTGCATCATATCAAATACCTTTTGCAGTTCCTCAATAAAGATCTCTGAATCCTCAGTAATGCTCAAACTAGTGAAACTTTGAGGGTTCATCCTCAATAACTCACGAATCCTTGAAGTGTCAGCCTCTTCTTGTCGAGCTCCTCTTTGTTGCCCAACCTGGTTAGTCACAGCTTGACTTAGCATTCTTATTGCTTTTCTGAACTCACCATTAGTAACTTCCCATTGGGGTTGCACTTTCGGTGCAATTGGTACCCCATACTCCCAACATTGCGTCTAGTAGGACGACCTCTGACAGCTCTTCATGGAGGTATGATTATCTCAAAACACGCGCAAGCACGAATTAGAAGAAACGTTTTAGAGATCAAACTCTAATGCATGAAATGAGTGTGAAAGAAGTGAGATAGTTCTTAAATGTTGCAGCCTCCTAATTATAGATGTGGCGCGCTTCATACCGATAACTAGGACTCTACATACACGGCTTCATAGACTCCCTAGGACTCTTGAACTATGTGCTCTGATACCAGGTTTGTCACACCCCGAGCCTACACCCCGGACGTGGCTAGCACTTAAGAACCATTGTTGGCCCCAAGCGAACCCTTGGTCTGGCTTGCTTACTCAGCAGAAGACTTAAAAGCATAAATACAAGGATTCAATGCATCTCTACTCAACTGTTCAATAAAATAACATAGAGCGTTTAAAAGCCAACATTCAACTTGGCCAAAATGGCAACTCACGTCTTAACATATGAAATGATAACGTAAAGACAATTGAACTACTAACTGTCTATGATGCCTCTAAAAGAAAAAGAGATGTCGAGACAAGACCCCCGATCATCCAAACAATAAAATACAGAAAGCAAAACAAAATGAGTCCCCCAGAATGCAAGGAGGCTCACCAACTGACTCTGAGTGCTCACTGGATCAACGAGGCGCTGGGTGATGATCCTGGTTACCTGTGTCTACATCATAATAAGATGCAGGCCAACTGGCATCAGTACATTGAATGTACGAGTATGCGAGTTGGAATGCTAAACACAACATAGGCTTGAAAAGAAATTGGAAAGAAAACTTACCTTGGCTTTACTCAACTCCTGAATAACTCAACTCAACATAAAGCAATAAAACATATGCAATATATAAAAAGCTTGTAAAACAGTGGAAAACATCTTAGTTCTTTAAAGAAAATGCAATAACAAACTTAACTTTACTCATATAATAAAGTAATATAGTTTCTGTGGGAGATTCTCTAACGAACAACCACCAGTATGAGCCTAAGTGGTGATACAGTGTCTTACCCACGCTGCTAGAACTGTCCTATACTTTGCCGTCATATATAACGCTTAACTAAGTGGATCCACTAGTCTATGCTAAAAAGCAACTTAAGGAGTCATCTAAAACATATGATCATTTACTACCCATAATGGCTACATGGTTTATGGAGACCTGAGTTAATATGAACTCGCATCCCTATATTGGTGCTCAATACTACTCCTAAAATACTTAGCTCATATGTTTATAAAAACAAACTTATTTCTTTGGTTTGAGATAATTACTCAAAACTTAGCTTTAAATCTCTCTTGGAATCGATGTTCCCTTTCTTGCTCAAATGTGAAAACATTTTTAAACTCTTCGGGAATACATAGGCCCCATACACTTCTTTGAAGAAATGGACTTCAATCTTTACTCTTTACTCTTTACTCAACTTAAACTTTAAGTCTTAAAACAAAGTTAAAATGTTTGTAAAAGACTTTTGAAAACTTTATAAACTTCTCCTAACTTGACTCTTAACTTTACTTGGCTTGACTCTTAATTTTCCTTGAATTAAATTATGGATTCAAAGATTGAGATTTGTGATAGGAAAGATCTCATGATATTTAGGAGTGTTTTTAGATAGTTAAACCTGAGAAAAGATAAAGAAATCACTGTCTAGGAACAAATCCGCGACGCGGAGATGCATTTAAATATTTAATTGTGAAATTTAATTTTGAGACAGAGGAGTCCGCATCCCAACCGTGATGCAGAGCTGATTTTAATTCTCTAAGGGAGCAAGTCTGTGACGCGGACTTGTGTGCCAAAACCTGCTCGACTTTTTCCTTCTTTGTTTTCCAACCCCAATTCACCTAAACTCGACTACTTTTCTCAAATTCTGTTTAGATTCAGATACCCAGCATATGTACCCAAGAACTTAACTCAAAACAACTCTAAAACTCGACGTAAAGATCTCAGAAACTTCTCAATTCAGCCCAATTCAAGAATAAAAACTTTCATCCTTTTTAGAACAAATTTTGCTGAACTAAACATGTTTGGCACATGGGTGAACGAACCCAACGCTATGATATTCTCACATACCTTGTAGGATCAAATCCTTGAAGAAACCCGCAATCAAATCCTTACGAAACGATGAATCTTGCTTTTCCTCTTCTCCTTTATTTTATATTCTCTTCTCCCAAAGCCCTAACATATTTCTTAATTGCGTAAACTGAACTAACTAAGTCTAGACCCCAAATAATTTACTAAAAATGGATTTAATTACTTGAGTAAGGAAAAGACTAAACTACCCTTCAAAAATCCGGATTAGACTTTCCTTAATTGAATAACCCAACTTCAAAGGGGGCATATCTCACTTATACAAACTCAAAATCGCGCAAACTCGGCGGCGTTGGAAAGATTATTCTAAGAGCTTTCCTACCATATCTGGAAGTACACCTAAATCATCCTGAGCTAGGAGTTATGGTCGTTTGAAGTTGACCAAAACTGAACTTATTCTAACTAAACAAAATTTCCAGATTTTCATTCTTTCCAAAAACGACTATTTCCAATTTTAACTATTTCTAGTTCTTTCGATTTAGCGAGATGTTACAAGTGGCCCTGACGCAAACAGAACCCCGACCAACAATTTTTGGGGTTCTTCTCTTTTCTAAATTTCCTACAGATTCCCGGGCTATACTAAGCATCTTAGGGTAATCTGCTTAATTAGGATAGTCAATGTCTACCCTGAGTCAACCCAACGATACTCACCCCGAACTCATTCTCATTATTTCAACACCATCACACACACATCCCCAGGATACGCCCAGACACTCACACGGTTATTGGTCAACTGCAGGACATGCCCCGAATTCTTTTTACGAATCACATCGTGGATTATCTAGATCTTTGCCTCGAACTTAGTCACAACTCCCCCTTTTCGACAACAAGTTTTACAAAAATCAAGCAATCACAACTTGCACAATTCCAACAGTGGGGCTAGCATACAACATACAACATACAACAAGGTTTAGACAACACTTATTGGGCACATAACCACATCATAGCATTCAAGAAAACATGTTCTCCACACCAACAATGAATTCAGACCATAAAAAACATGCATTCACAGTTCCAAGTTACAATTTACAAACAAGTCCAAATTATTAGTTAGTTCACATCCATAGATGACCATTTCTACTCATCCATGCCTTCGTACAACCTTTAAGGCCAGATACCAATTGGAACCTTCTCAGCTTCAATTTACCTTGCTTGGGTCCATTAGCCGAAACTACGGTGTTCGGTTTCCTTTGTTGAGATACCAATTGGAATCGGGAGATACCAATTGGACTCAACCCATACCACAAGCGACAATTCGCACGAAAGGAGAGAAAAGATGGAACACTTCCTAAAATGCTTTGTAGCTTCCCGAAGATTAGATGTGGACGTCAACACACCCATCCGCATGAGTCTACTCCACATTTTCTCTTGTACGAGAAGACCGGTAACCTGGGCTCTAATACCAATTGTCACGACCCAACCCACCGGGCCGTGCGGGCACCTACTCTAGCACCTAAGTAGGAGAACCCCCATATCCCAATGTTTTAAACAAAAGCAAAAAATTAGGTAAACTGACGAAATAAGAAATTCATGTAATTTATAAATAAGAGTTTTTAAATACAATTTCAGTTAAGACTTGTAAAGTAATTAACACTCCCAGGGATCTAGTCTAAACAAGTACAAGAGCTACTAAGATTACAAGGTAAAACAATATAATGAAGAGACACAACTTCCACCATGCAAAAGGAAAGATAGAAGCTGTTAGAGATGGTCTTCCTCTAAATAACATCACTGATCCTGCAACCAGACTATGCCCGAAAAGGCATAACAAGAGTAGTATCAGTACAATCACACGTACTAGTAGGCATCATTGGTCAACCCGATGCCCACCGTATAATATAAGAAATCAATTGATAAGAAACATGCAAAATATTGTTCGCTCCTTCACCTTCATCTCCTTATACCTTACCATTCTCGATCACCTAAATAAATACTGAAAACTTGTCTTTAACCCCTTAATCGCTCAACTTCTTGATCATAGTTAATCTTCTTTTCCCTTAAAATAAATCCCGGGAATAACTACTACCACCCCGATCAACACCCAAGACACGCCCTTACTCCTTCTCATCACTACGTAACCCCCGACCCATGGTACTTCCTACTAAGCTTATCAACGGTCTCCATACTAATCCCTTTCTAAGGAAGAACCCCAACCATAACACTACCACTAAACATCACCTCAAATCCTTAGTAATAATGCCCCTGGCCATATTCTAAATAACAATGATAGCACCGGGACCCTTAGTTCCCCCTTATCATACCACAACCCGATTTGGGAATCTATCATTCACAATTCCTCACACAACATATATCTCCAATCAACTTGCACCTCGCAACCCCCACATAAAAGAACATAATATACAACACTCACATCATTCAAGAAAACATGTCAATTCCACACTCTCAAGAATACACAGTAAATATGCCAAGTCATTGGTCCTCTCATGGAACCCAAACCCAAACTGTTAGTGTATCGGTACGTGGTATCCGATCTAAGTTAGTGTGCCGGACGTGACACCTGATCCCATATATGTGTCGTAACGTTGCACCCGATCCAAGTTAGTGTGTTGGAACGTAACACCCAAGCCATTCAATATACCACAATCACAATCACAATGTACATTCTCATAATCATACAATCAAGAGGTGATTCATGGAATATAGTTATTCATTCATACTCATTTACATAGGGTGTGATCAATAATGTAACATTCGCATACATGCACGCAATATAATGAAGCAATTACAAACATGTATCACAAAAACATGAAATCACAACTATCACCTACCCCTTGTTCATCTATTACGGCTTCCTCCTACGGTATATGTCTGATTGAACACCTAGAGTACAAGTACACACACCTCGTTTCGGTGCACGAAAGCCTCTGCATGAATTCTACCGTCAAATTCAATATACCACGCAGTGAATAACATGTTTATAACTACTCAACTAAATAAACCTAGCCTACCTGGGTGCCAAGCAGCTGCACAGAATTATGACCTCAACTCTTGTTTTCGGACCTCCTGACAGTGGATTTGACGAAGAATTTGTAGGCTATCGACCTCCTCACTCTAGAAATCTCCTTCTCCTTCCTTCCCAAACTTAGAGCAGCTTTTTGAGGGCTTCTAGGGTAATCCTCGCTTATTTTTGGTGTTTTGGGAAAAGGTAGAAAATAAGGTTTCGCGTTATTTACGTTATGTCCAGTCCATCCCGCTCTGGCGCGATCTTTGCCGCTTTGGCGCCGCCGCCCTAGCGACAACTGACCCGATGTGGCGGGACAGTGGACCCAGTGTTACCTCAACATTATCCTTTCATAAATAATGACGGTTTGAGTCGTTACAATCATAATGTGTGGTTTGCAAATAATATGATAAAGACTAAAGAAAAAAATATATCATAGGTAATGAACATTTTGTTTGCTAATGAATAATTGCATTATGTATGTTTTTATATAAATTATTAATAATGCTCATTCCATATTTCTAGGGACTAAAGTTAAAATTTAGTTGAAATCAGGAAAGAAAATTTACACTGAGACATCAAAATCGAATTGAAATTACATTTTTTGAAAAATAAAATATCTTACTAGTTACATTTGGTAATAAATATAACTAAATAATAATATGTGTTTTCTACATAAATTATTTTTTTATAAATAAAATAAAAGTGTTAAACTTAAAATTAACTAAATAGGAATTGAATCATGTTTTATAAAATAAATTTTGTCACGTGGAAAAGAATTAGACAAAATCTAATTTTAAAAGAATAAAAAATCTTAGGTACATTAAATAATGAAAAGTATCATAATGTGTGGTTTGCAAATAAAATGATAGAGACTAAAGAAAAAATTGTATCATAGGTAATGAACATTTGTTTGCTAATGAATAATTGCATTGAACATTATGCTTGCTAATGAATAATTGCATTATGTATGTTTTTATATAAATTATTAATAATACTCATTCCATATTGATGGGGACTAAAGTTAAAATTCCGTTGAAATCAGGAAAAAAAAACTTTACACCGAGACATCTAAATCGAATTGAAATTACATTTTTTGGAAAACAAAATATCTTACTAGTTACATTTGTTAATAAATATAACTAAATAATAATATGTGTTTTCTACATAAATTATTTTTTTTATAAATAAAACAATAGTGTCTTAAATAATAATTACACTTAATAGAAATTGAGCCATGCTTTACTAAATAAATTTGTCACGTGCAAAAGAATTAGACAAAATCTAATTTTAAAAGAATAAAAAATCTTAGCTACATTAATAAATAATGAAAAGTATAGACTAAAGAAAAAATTGTATCATAGGTAATGAACATTTAGTTTCTAATGAATAATTGCATTATGTATGTTTTTATATAAATTATTAATAATACTTATTCCATGTCAATAGGGACTAAAGTTAAAATTTAGTTGAAATTTGGAAAAGAAAGTTTATACTGAGACATTAAAATCGGATTGAAATTACATTTTTTGAAAAACAAAATATCTTACTATTTACATTTGGTAATAAATAAAACTAAATCATAATATGTGTTTTCTACATAAATTATTTTTTTATAGATAAAATGATAGTGTTAAAGTTAAAATTATATTAAATAGGAATTGAGTCATGCTTTATTAAATAAATTTTGTCACGTTCAAAAGAATTAAACAAAATCTAATTTTAAAAGAATAAAAAATCTTAGCTACATTCAATAATGAAAAGTACCATAATGTGTGGTCTGCAAATAAAATGATAGAGACTAAAGAAAAAATTGCATCATAGGTAATGAACATTTTGTTTGCTAATGAATAATTGCATTATGTATGTTTTTATATAAATTATTAATAATACTCATTCCACATTGATAGGGACTAAAGTTAAAATTCCATTGAAATCTAAACAAAAAAAAAAGTTTACACTGAGACATCAAAATCGAATTGAAATTACATTTTTGGAAAATAAAATATCTTACTAGTTACATTTGGTAATTAATATAACTAAATAATAATATGTGTTTTCAACATAAATTATTTTTTTATACATAAAATAATAGTGTTAAAGTTAAAATTACACTAAATAGGAATTGAGTCATGCTTTAATAAATAAATTTTGTCAAGTGCGAAAAAATTAGACAAAATCTAATTTTAAAAGAATAAAAAATCTTAGCTACATTAGATAATGAAAAGTATCATAATGTGTGGTTTGCAAATAAAATGATAGAGACTAAAGGAAAAAAATGTATCATAGGTAATGGACATTTTGTTTGCTAATGAATAATTGCATTATGTATGTTTTTATATAAATTATTAATAATACTCATTCCATATTGGTAGGGGCTAAAGTTAAAATTCGAAAAAAAAAAGTTTACACTGAGACATCAAAATCAAATTGAAATTACATTTTTGGAAAACAAAATATCTTACTAGTTACATTTGGTAATAAATATAACTAAATAATAATATGTGTTTTCTACAAAAATTATTTTTTTATAAATAAAATGATAGTGTCTAAAGTTAAAATTACACTAAATAGGAATTGAGTCATGCTTTATTAAATAAAAATTTTCACGTGTAAAAGAATTAGACAAAATCAAACTTTAAAAGGATAAAAAATCTTAGCTACATTAAATAATGAAAAGTATCATAATGTGTGGTTTGCAAATAAAATGATAGAGACCAAAGAAAACAAAAAATTGTATCATAGGTAATGAACATTTTGTTTGCCAATGAATAATTGCATTACGTATGTTTTTATATATACTATTAATAATACTCATTTCTTATTGACAAAGACTAAAGTTAAAATTTCGTTGAAATCTAGAAAAAAAATTTACAATGAGACATCAAAATCGAATTGAAATTACATTTCTCAAAAAACAAAATATCTTACTAGTTACATTTGATAATAAATATAACTAAATAAAAATATTAGTTTTTATATAAATTCAGTTTTTATAAATAAAATGAGACTATCTAAAGTTAAAATTACACTAATTAGAAATTGAGTCATGCTTTAAATAAATAAATTTTGTCAGGTGCAAAAGAATTAGACAAAATATAATTTTAAAAGAATAAAAAATCGTAGCTACATTAAATAATGAAAAGTATCATAATGTGTGGTTTGCAAATAAAATGATAGAGATCAAAGAAAAGAAAAAAGTGTATCATAGGTAATGAACATTTGGTTTGCTAATGAATAATTGCATTATGTATGGTTTTATATAAATTATTAATAATACTCATTCCATATATGACACTTGACAGAGACTAAAGCTAAAATTTTGTTGAAATCTGAAAAAAAAATTTACAATGAGAAATTAAAATCGAATTGAAATTACATTTTTTGGAAAACAAAATATCTTACTTGTTACATTTGATAATAAATATAAATAAATAATAATATGTGTTTTCTACATAAATTATTTTTTTATAAATAAAATGAGACTATCTAAAGTTAAAATTACACTAACTAGAAATTGAGTAATGCTTTATTAAATAATTTTTCACACATGCAAAAGAATTAGACAAAATCTAATTTTAAAAGAATAAAAAATCGTAGCTACATTAAATAATGAATGCATCATAATGTGTGGTTTGCAAATAAAATGATAGAGTTCAAAGAAAAGAAAAAAGTGTATCATAGGTAATGAACATTTTGTTTGCTAATGAATAATTGCATTATGTATGGTTTTATATAAATTATTAATAATACTCATTCCATATATGACACTTGACAGAAACTAAAGCTAAAATTTTGTTGAAATCTGGAAAAAAAAGTTTACAATGAGACATTAAAATCGAATTGAAATTACATTTTTTGGAAAACAAAATATCTTACTTGTTACATTTGATAATAAATATAAATAAATAATAAT